>MJUU01021516.1:27362-76028 GCA_002080025.1 Modiolus philippinarum
ACATATGTGTTATGGTCTCATGTTCATTTACTCCATATCCTTTCGTAAAATATTTAATACAGGAGTTTGTCTTTTATTGCAGTGTGGAGTTGGTAAAACAATTCCCCGTGGTAGAGATGTATGCTCTTTATTTTTCTTAGATATGGTGTACTTGTACATGAGATAATATCTCATGTGTACACTTTGTCCAATAACTATTATCTAAATTTATGTAAATTCTAAAACCGAAAGATTAACTCCCACCATCGTAGTTTTGTCCTTAGCTATATTTGATATTACTGATTTTTCGGATTCGTTCGGTTTTATGCATTTTAACATTTTTTGACATGATGGATTTCCTTTGTTTGGGTTCTAGTGCTGCTGATGAGGAATAAATTTCCGAAAGGGCCATACAGCTCATTAAAATTATTACAGTTGTAGTTAACATATGTGTTATGGTCTCATGTTCATTTACTCCATATCCTTTCGTAAAATATTCAGTATTACATTGTTAAAAAGTAACATGTAATATTTGTCTCCATTCATGTGTTCTTTACAATAGTCCTTTCCTTACTTCAGTATTACATTGTTATAAAGTAACATGGAACATTTGTCTCCATTCATGTGCACTTTAGAATAGTCTGTTCTTTACTTCAGTATTACATTGTTAAAAAGTAACATGTAACATTTGTCTCCATTCATGTGTACTTTACAATAGTCCTTTCCTTACTTCAGTATTACATTGTTATAAAGTAACATGTAACATTTGTCTCAATTCATGTGTACTTTACAATAGTCTGTTCTTTACTTCAGTATTACATTGTTATAAAGTAACATGTAACATGCATTTTACAGAAATCTTATTTTTTTCCATGAGAAATATGTGGACTTCTTGAAAGTCATGTTGTCTTTGTTAGTATATACATATAAATTCGTTTACCGATGAATGCATACAGACATTTTATGCATTCTTTGATTTGTGTACATAAATCGATTGCTTTCCTAAATATATTTTGTATTGACTGGTACTTTTTGTGTTTTTTTATACTATGTCCTGATTAAAATTCTTCATGTGTTTTCATAAATGTTTGCATACTAATAAATACTACTTTTATCACCGTGCATTTGTAATTACGCATGTGCTTATTATTAGTAGTGTATTCTAATAAAGTTTCTTAATATATATCAATATTGCATAAATCATTCCATTTGTCAATTGTTTTCATTTTATTCATGAGACAAAATCTTTGTCATTTCCTGTGAACTGAAATACACTTAAAATATTTTTGTTTTATCTTAATACGTTGTAAGCCTCTGAAGTACATGATAAAAGATCATAAAATTATACTTGAAACTGATATTCATGTTTTCTAAATTTACATTCAAGACATCTAGATACGTTAATGCATAACACAAAAATGCAAGGTTATCTTAATAATTATTGCCCGATTATGGATTTCCAAATCTTTTGATTGATCTGCACTGCAGAGACTTGAGTTGTCCAAATGGCCAAATGCAGAAACTAAATTCACCGTTACTTTGGTAATTGGCTATGATGACGCCTCTGCTGGTGGACTGTTAGTCTCCAAGGATATTCACCAACCCAGTAGCCAGCACTTTGCCGTCGGCCCGAATGCCGACATTCCTTGAAACCTTGCAACTTATTTTTTTTAAAACTACAGAGTATCTCCATCTTGCATAGCTCTGTCCTTACCTGATTTTAGCTTTTCTTTTTAGGTTGTTCTCTATCAGCCTTACAAGTATTTTGGTTAATCAATTTCCAATTGTTTTGAATTGAACTGCACTAAAGAAACATAAGTCGAATGGCAATATGCAGAAACTAAAATCACGGTAACTTCTTTATTTATTTATAGGTGAAATTGGTGGAACATTAAATATAACATGCAGAGATTATGGGTACCGTTGGTATAAAGGAAATAAAAAAAATTATTTTCATAGGTCTAGCAATTATATAAAAATAAGGCACTTGAAATACACAGACAACGGACAATATAGATGTGGTTTACATAGAAATTCTACAGAGGTTATAATTGAAGGTTTGTATAATGTAGACGTTTGATGAATTCACTTTTATGTCAAATTCTTCAGATTAATTATACTGTAATTGGTTTTTGCTTGAATCAGTTGTCCTCGTGGTTAGAAATAATGTTTTTATTGTATATAATTTGAATAATTTATTCAAATTAGTTTAAAGCTGGTCATATGGTAGTCAGTATTCTACGTTGTTCGAACAACCAGTCTAACACCTTGTAATAAATAAAGGACTTTCTATACTGCGTTAACAGTATCCTTAGAAAGGGGAAATTAATTTGAGTTTTTTCAATTATTAGAGTATTTTTGCAACAAAACACTAAAAACAAAAACACTTACGAACAGGAAAATAATAGGATAGAAATTATTGATTATATTCAATTCAATAAACACAACAGTAACTGATGTGAATGGCAATGATCAATATACATATAGTATGGACCAGAAAAAATATATTGTCAGCGCTTTTGCCTAGTGCCATCAAATATTTCTGATCCATACCATGACCATCGAGCAGTTTATATTCTGCGATATTTCCCTCCTTATCAGTTAATAATATTTTCCTGTTTTGCAAAAGCAGGGATTTTGTAATACAGTCCATCCGTACGTACTCGTATAGTAATTTCTCTAATGATATGTGAAGTTTATGCCGGTTCTGACCCATTAGATAAATTTCCATATTCAACGTATGTTGAATAAAGCCCCGTGCTATTTCCCGCCAAATTAATTCGGAATACAATTCTCGGTGTTTATCATTTATCATTAGAGAAAAAGTTTACACCACTTTATCCCGATTATTACCAATTTTTATCCACTCTCGATAGTTAAATTTAAAAATTTTAAATGCTCGGCAAGCCTCGCAATTAAAATTTAAAAATTTAAATAGTGGATAAAATATGGTAATAACGGGATTTTGTGGTGTAATCTATATATAGTACACGCCTACGTACTTACGTAATGCTCAAGATATATTAAAGGTACAAATTTGAAACTTGGCGAGATAAAAGCCTATGAGTGTCTGGCGGGTTCGAAATTTTAGTGTTATGTCCGGGCAAAAAAATTTAAAGAATGACCATCGGACAAACAACTCAAATTTTATAGGGCAACTTCACATGGGGGATTGTTTTTTTTTTACTACTGAGGGCTCTGCCTTTAGTATCCCCAATAAACGAGGAAATTGATTCTCCGTGACTCCCTCCGCACCTTTGACCATAGTAAAACTGGGTATATGTGTAAGAAGTACTACAAATTTTGCCAATGCAAAGGTTTTTTGAATTTTTAAACTTGCCCTCAAAGCATAAAAAAATTCTTGTATTTCAAGTTATCCATAAATGATCAAGATTGTATTAAAGATTATTGCCTGGATGCTGAAACTTTTTGTATGAGTTACAAAAGAACAAAGGAGTGGTATTTACAAAAATCGAAGTCCAAATACAATGCCTAAACTAAAACACAGAAAACAATGACGTTAGAGAGCTGCAAAACACAGAAATAAAAACACAACATTCAAAACCAAGGCACTCCCAGTGTGAACTCCCATGAAACTGAGATTGACATCAGGTGATACGGAGGGGTAAGCATGTCCTTCTCTTTTAACAGCACCCGTCACACTGTGAGTGAGTCAATCTATGAAAAAGTCAAAATCGGTATAGTCAAATCCGGGAAGACGTAAATCTACCTGGAAATATCCGCTTTCAATTAGCAAACTGGCATGCCATATCTGTCAATGATGTTATGGTGACGCCCTGAGAATTTTTTGGGATGAAATTAGCGTAGACTGAACAATTCCCTGACTAAACAACTTTTGTTTCGTTTTTTATCAATCGCCGTTAATAAAAATCAAAAGATCTAGGTACGTAGCTGAAGCGGCTGTATTAGTAGTGTCTTTAATTTCAAGTTCATTGGATGGATTTGATATAAGTATTTCCTTTAATTTTGACAGAGTACACCCTCGTTGTAGGTAAGCTGAAAATAAAGGACTGGGCTAAATGTTTTTGTTTTCTTTGTGTAAGCCCTTGTAAAAAAACTCGCCTCGTACGAGTAAAGGAAAAGGTCAACTAAAGTGCTGCACAATTAGATGTTATAGGAATCCCTATTCAAGGCTGTCATTCGGTTACGCCGATAAAAATGATCGTGAGGGATTTTAACGGCGGTTAAGCCTTGAGAAGGATTTGGTTACACCATCGTGAGGGATTGTTATCGAGAGAAATCTTACAAGGTCACTTTTCATTTCAAAATATTTATTTACTAGGGCAGTTATTCCCTAAAATATTTATGTCTGTCAAAATGGTTTAACTTAGTTATTAGAAGTGTATCGATGGAAAAGTTTAAAAGACTTCCGTTTTTACACATTAACAAAAGGCGTCATCGTCATCAACATTTTCAATGACTACAAAATATAAACAAAGGCATATTTTTGCAAGATTATATTATTTGGTTGATATTTATTTGTATATTTTCATACAGTAATCATAACTACAATATTGTGTGTATAATTGTATCCCAAAATATATCTCCAAAATACAAGCAAAAAAGATTACTCCTAAAAAGTGCATTTTCAGATCGTGAGGGATTACGTTACACCTTTTTATGATCGTGAAGGATGATCGTGAGGGAATATAAGCCCTTGCCAAGTTCTGGATGTGTCTCAGTTGATAAATATATGATTAATTTCGAAACTCTTGTCTGCAAATCATAATTACGTTCGAAGAAGCACCTTATAAAGCGTAAAAGACACCAGAAACTCAAACGGATATTTCAAGTGAAAGAAAATGTTTTAGAACGTTTAAACAAATTAAAATAATCACACAACAAATATATATAATAAGTTAGGTCTTTATATATATGGCAAACTAAATGTAACAAAATAGGCAGGCAAAAAGAACTAAACTAAAAAGAAATAAAACCAAAAACACGAACGAACGAAATAAAAAAAACGGCAAGTATGAAATGGTGCAACAACCCTTGACAAATTTATATGTCACCATGGTAACTTACATATACAATTTTATCTGCACATTAATGATTGCCAACCATAATGCAACATGTGACTTCATCTATTCATGCATCTGCCAATCGCAAAAATAGCTCGGTCCTATCTAATACAAACTGTATGTATGACCTCGACGCTGCTCTGCAGACCAGGAATTAATTTCGAAATGGCCATCCAGGGTAACTAATCGGCATCTATTACTATCACAATGGCGATGCCTCTATCATGATGGATGGTTGCGTTCTATTCCCCGAGAGTTTTATGGGCCCAGTAGACGGTACTTTGTATTGGCTCGATTATAAAATAAGAAATTTACCATAATTAAAATTTGGTAAATGTCGTAGCAAAGGAGTAGCTACCTTTGTAAAGCTCGTTCCTTAGACGGTTCTTTGGCTCTAGATTTGAGTACCTCAACCAATGCCTCACCATGGTAACATTTTTATAATACCCAGTACCAGAGAATTTCCAAGTACCTTCTATGAAGTACATTTTTGTAAGTGAGCAACCAAACCGTCAATCAAAGATATTAGTCCAAATATCTAGCAAAATAAGTACTATTTTCTAAAACAACAAGAGAAAATGAAGACATAAACATAAACGTGTACACAAACGAAAACTAAGGTTGTGACCAAACCTCGGGATCATGAAATTTAAGACTGCATATAGACAGCCTTCCTTTCCAAGACAATAGCTTTAAATTTAAGCCTTTCAAGATTATACGTGATCCCAATATCAATATAAAATTCTACTTTACAAAAAATTGAATCATGAACACAAAGCATAAGACAATTCGTGATTCCGAAGCCAGGTTCACCGGTAGAGTAAGCATCTCCTGTTTCTAATAAAAACACGCCGTGCTGAACATGTCACTTCTGGTATAGAAGTCAAATCGCTAAATGTAGAAGTAACAAATTTAAAGGAGAAGGTATGTGCACATATGTAAGAAGGATATCCCATAGAATGATGTCGTCCATAAAATTAAAATTGGAATTATCCACCTTTTTGTGTTTATATTTCAAATTATTTGTCACCAGATAATTATAAAACAGTGACAGAACAGCATGGATTAAATGCACAGTCTAGTCTAGGCAAAACACAGAACGCAATTGAATAAACACGAAAATTACAATAAATGGTAAATTGTAACTTTGTATATGGCCATTTTTTTAATTCTTCATCCTATTGATTTGTATGATTTCTCTCTAACATTTTTGCACAATGTCTCTTCATATGCAGAAATGTAGTTTATCAAGAATTACCTAGCATAACCTTAAAGTTCGACTAAAATGGGGATGACACAGGGTTATTTTTGTGCGCACGTGCTTGTGTTTATTATTTTCATGGCTATTTCTAGAAGCTATTGTCTTCTTCCTATTTCAATATCAAAATGCTGCTTTTATGTGTTACTTTCTCACCAAGGAAGGTTGGTGTGCTTCCAAAAAATAAATTTGCGACCTGAAATAAGAAATGAAGGGATATGGAGTAAATGCACTTGAGACAAAGTCTCTACAAATATATGGTAAAACAAAGATTGTTGTTCTTCATCTTGAAGTAACCATGAGGCCTTCAACAAATGAGCTTTGCTCATGCCTTATACATGTTATAGTAAGTTCAAGAGCACCGGTTTGAGTGGAATTCATTGCTTATCGTCGAGCAACGCTATATCCATGCTTATCATCATTCATGAATGCAGGGTAGTCAACAAACATAAAATCAACTTGAAAATTTTTTTAACAATCGCTGTCACTGGTTGCCCGACATTTTTTCTCAGTTAAAAGTATGTTTGTGTGTCCACTTGAGAGTTTTTCTAGTATTCTAGGTCAATCGCATTTAATTTGAATTAATTGGTTAAATCTTTTTGAAACCATGCACGAAAACGACATAAATTAATGAATTCGACAATTTGATTCAATATTGAATATACATATTCATATGCTTCCCGTGATAAAAAGAATAATGCAATAATAAACACTACTGCACTTTTCAAAATACTCAATATCAACATCTTACTATTGTCTAAGGTGCATTTTGCTAAGTATCATCGTAATATTGCTGAATATATGAACAAAAACTTACAATCATGGTTAAGCTTAATCCTTCACGATCATAAATTTCGTCATCTCATCCCTCACGATCATTTTGGATAAAAATGCACAAAATCATATTTTGCATATTAATCGTTTACCTTGCACAAAATAAAACTCATCATTAGTAAGCATTATATAAAGAATATACGTTTTAGCAGAAACATGATCACTGTGCAAAAGCATTTTTCCTAACAGAGCAAAAAATAAGTGACGGTAAATATCCATCTTCATGGAAAATTGAAAATGTAACTGCCATTTTTAAAAAAGGTGACAATTCACTGCCCTCAAATTATCGTCCCATTTCCTTAATTAGTTGTGTTGGTAAAATAATGGAGCGTGTGGTGTATAAGTATATCTTTAATCATCTCCAGAGGTATAAGCTTATTTATGAATACCAATCCGGTTTCTTGCCAAAAAATTCAACTGTGCACCAGCTTATAGAAATTTACAATTGTATTCTGAATTCATTAGAGAAAAAAGAGTTAAGTTGCTTTGTGTTCTGCGACTTCTCTAAAGCTTTTGACAAAGTTTGGCATAGAGGTCTTTTATATAAATTGAAATCGTATGGAATAAATGGTAATTTGCACAAATGGCTTAGTAATTATTTATTTCAACGTAAACAAAGAGTTGTTGTTAAAAGCTCTTCTTCATCCCTCCGTTCTATCAAGGCCGGTGTGCCCCAAGGGTCCGTTTTGGGACCATTATTGTTTATTATTTATATAAATGACATAGCTGATACACTAATATCGTTAACAAGACTATTTGCTGATGACACTTCTTTCAGCTTCTCAAGTGATGATGAATCACAAATACAAAATGTTATTGATCATGATTTGAATGCACTGAATGAATGGTCTCAAAAATGGCTTATGTCATTTAACCCCGAAAAAACAGAGATAATGGTATTCGCAAATACAGAAATTCCAGAGATGAACTTCGTCTTCAATGGGAAAAATATTCCTGTCGCACAATCGCATAAACATTTAGGAGTTACTTTCAGTGCAGATGCTAAATGGAATAAACATATTGAAAATATGATATCAAGTGTCTCAAAACATTTAAATATTTTACGTNGGTTGCAACATTATCAGGGTAAATAAAGCTGTTTTTGCCTACACTACTCACATATCCGTCTGAAAACGTAAGCAATGATTTGACGTGATTTGCTAGAGATAAATTATTACGGTCGTAAACTGTTTTTCCGTTTTGGTGGAGTGTCATTTGACTAAGAAAATTTGTTACATCTGAAATAACAGATACTGTGTCGTTGTCCGGTGTTGCTCCGTCAGCTAGTTTATCTACTTTGAACTTAATTAAAAACTACCCATTGTACCTGTCATAAAACGAAGCCCTATCATTTATACTAAATTTGTAATCCGTTTTGACTTGTGCTTCTCCATTTTGTGGAGTTCTTATGGGAGTGTCTAGTAAAAAGTTACAATACTCATATCGATCACAGAACTGTGTTCCTCTAAACATTTTTTATTACTGGATTATTATTTTTCTTTCTAATATAAAAAATGATAGAGTTTATAAGCAGTGTCTTAAACAGGTTAAACAAGAGTCTTGAGCGTTGGAAAAAGAGTAAAACCTATAAGATTTTTGTTTTACTTATGAGATGCTTAAAACGCAAGCAACGTAAAAAATGTGAGTGAACTAAGACCTCATTAAAAATCTAGCCCGTTTTACCCGTCTCAACTGTACTGAATAACAAATCTTACATGTTTGTTTTTTTTTCTATAGTCCCGTAGGTAGTAGTTAATATGGGAAAAAATCTGCGGTTTAAAAAAAAAAAAAACGTTTTTTTTTTTGAAACCGCAGATTTTTTCCCATATATACTACTGCCCGACACTTTTTCTCAGTTAAAAGTATGTTTGTGTGTCCATTTAAGAGCTTTTCTAGTATTCTAGGTCAATCGCATTTAATTTCAATTAATTGGTTAAATCTTTTTGAGACCATGCACGAAAACGACATAAATTAATGAATCAATAGTGAATATACATATTCATATGCTCTCCGTGATAAAAAGAATAATGCAATAATAAACACTACTGCACTTTTGAAAATACTCAATATCAGAATCTTACTATTGTCTAAGGTGAATTTTGCTAAGTATCATCGCAATATTGCTGAATATATGAACAAAAACTTACAATCATGGTTGAGCTTAATCCTTCACGATCATAAATTTCGTCACCTCATCCCTCACGATCATTTTTGGATAAAAATGCACAAAATCATATTTTGCATATTAATCGTTTACCTTGCACAAAATAAAACCCATCATTAGTAAGCATAATATAAAGAATGTACGTTGTAGCAGAAACTTGATCACTGAGCAAAAGTATTTTTCAAAACAGAGCAAAAAATAAGTTACGAATCTTCAAATAGTTAGTAGGGTTCAACGTCGCCTTTTGTAATTCTGAGCAACATGTTGTACCTTTTTGGTTCTTAAAGATAGTCTGATAATAATCATTTTGACAGACACATTTTTTTCCCCAAAAAATCTCAATTTAATCCCTCAAGATGGTGTCCCCCAATCCCTCACGATCCGGTATCAAGACTTAACCGGCGTTACAAATCCCTCACGATCATTTTTATCGGCGTAACCGAATGACAGCCTTGCTATTGTCTGTTGGAAAACACGACCTCCGAAATCGACATAAAAAAATTGCCGATAAAAAATTTTAACATCTTAATTACGTCGGTCTAGTGTACTTTTTATTTCTTAACAAAATATGTTTTGTCTTTCCCTTCTGGTAAAAAGGGTGTATCTGCGTTCTCAATTTTTAGAGCAGACACATTGGTGTATTATATCTGCAATTACTGTTTTCAGTTTATTGTGAGTTATAATATGAAGCGATCTAATATTTTCCAAATGGACTTCCTCTTTTTGTCATTTGAAATAATTCAGTGTATTGATTTTCAAATGCAATAACATCATTCTACATTTCATAGCCATTATATCGGTAAAATATTTTAAAAAAATTTTAAATATTGAACACACATGCACTGCACTGTTATGTCTGTTATGTCTCTCACTTTATTATTACTATAACATAGAATATATACAACATATGATCGGATATAAGTACAATTTGTGTAGATAAATTGCATAATGCACTGTGACGGCATTATTTTATTGAGTATTGATTTACAAAAATTCCCATAACAAACACATTGCTGATTTTAGGTCGTCCCACCATTTATACGGGACAAACCGTATACTTAGCAAACAGAGGAAGCTCACTAACCATTCAATGCATACTTGGACCTTCTAACCCACCTGTAACTGGTTTTTGGTGGACAAAAATTAAAATCCATAACCAAGGGCGAACAAATGTAGATCTAACCAATCCTACCAAATACACTGGAGGGACTCGAAATACACCTAACCTCACTATAAACAGTATTGATGATGCTGATAATGGACAATATGGGTGTCATGCCAAAAATAGTTATGGTACTGCTACAGCAACAACGGATGTTAGTGTTGGAGGTAATCTAGAACGTATTAATGTAAAAACTAGTTACTGTATTATTTTTGTATAAATTACAAATGACATTTCCGCATTTCATTTTATGTATTAGTTTGTTTCTGTGTGGTGCGATGCATTAAGATGTATAATGACTTCAAGATGAAGAACAATTATTATAATAAAAGCGTTGTTCATTTGCTTGGTTCTACTTTGACTCATGTACATTTACTCCATATCCCTTCATTGTTAATATCAGTATGAAATTATCAGAAAAGTAAACAATGACATCGACAAAAGAAAAGACAACATAAAAACATAAAATTCCAATCGCAGGCCACAATCGAACTCTATAACAAAACCACAAATTAACGACAAATGTAACAGCAATAGGAGTGGGGCACCCGGACTTAATATAAAGACAAACAAATACTGGACAGAGGGCTAAACCGGTTTGGGGTACCAAACATTCTTTACCAAACAATAAAAAACATTACACAGAAAACACCACACATATGTACAACAATTCATTAGGCAGAATTGTTTTAGGCGACTCAATATCCTACATTTTACCCTGGTATAAAATGAAAACCAAAGCAGAATGTGTATTTTGCGTTCTCTTTATTTTTTAAATCTAATAATTAATAGGTAATCAAGTATAGTTTGTCTTGATATAGGATTCAATGAACAGAGGAATGGGCAAGATATAAATTTACACAAACTCCCTCAAAATGCATGCGGGGTGGAGTCCGTAGAAAGATTCCCCTTGCGAGAAATGTATATATGTCAATTATGATGTAGTTGTTTTTGAGAGAATCTCTCATATGGATAAATGCAGCGTGGAGTCCGTAGAAAGATTCAACGTACAAGAGACATACTACATGACATTTTATATATTACAGTTATGGTGTACTTGTTTTTGAGAGAATCTCTCATATGGATACATGTACTCTCTCATACTTTCAAATTTTGGCATTTTGCTTATTGTAATTTCAAAATATTATTCCGACCAATCTTTTATGCCAAGTCTTCTTACAGTTGACTCAATGAGAGTCAAGTGGTTTTATATGTTGTGTTGTCTTCTGTTGGTGTTTTTGTGGGGCAAAGGATAACAGAGATTTAAGGGCGCTTTGTCGGTTATTTTTATGTTTGTTGACAATCCCTCATCAATGGAAAAAATACAATAAATACAATGAACAAATAAAGGGATATGAAGTAAATGTACATGTGACAAAATCCCTATAAATTCATGGTAAAATTAAGCAAATGGAACAGCGCTTTAATTGTTGTTCTTCATCTCGAGGTCACCATGAGGTCTTCAACAAAGAGCAATCATAGTAAGTTCAAAACGGCCCCTAGCACCGGTTTGAGCGGAATTCACTTGCGAAATGTTGAACAACGCCACATTCATGTGTCCCTTTTGTCATGGATGCAGGGTTGTCAACAAGCATAACATATCGGGCAAAGTACTCTTACAAACACTGTCATCCGTTGGCCGACATTTGAACCAATAGACAATACACCATATAAACGATCACAGGGCACTCATCAAGTCGATTGTAAGAAAACTCGGCAAGCAAAATTGGGAGATGTGGGCTATATTTATACAGATGGTCAGAAAATTTTTACAAAACAAGTAAAGCCAAATGTTGAATTTTTATAGGGCATTCATATGAGAAATTCTCACATGAACAAGTACACCATAACTGACAAAATAAAGAGCATACACCTCAAGCACGGGGAATCTTTTTACACTGTACGAGAGACAAACTCCATCGTAAATGAACAAATAAAGGGATATGGAGTAAATGTAAATGGGACAAAATTCCTATAAATACATGGTAAAATTACAAACATGGATGTAGCATTGCTCGACAACTAGCAATGCATTCCAATCAAACGGGTACTATGATGTGGGAGCATAGCTCATTGTTGACGTCCCCATTGTCACGTCAAGATGAAGAACAACAATATAACGTTGTTTCATTCCTTGGTTTTTACCATATATTTATAGAGACTTTGTCTCATGTGAATTTACTCCATTTCCTTTCATTGTATATGGTAAAATAAAGAAAACGAAACAACGCTTGTGTTGGTGTTCTTCATCTTGAAGTCCCATTGAGGCTTTCAACAGCGAACAAACACTCATGCCTCATAGTATTTTTAAGTCTGACCGGAATTCTTTAATGTCGAACAACGTTACATTCATGTTTTTTATATTTTTGTCATGGATGCAGAATCATCACAATAATAAAATACGGGAAAATTACTATTTCATTCATCGACAAACGAAGAACGAAGCTAAAAGGAGAAAATACATTGTCATTTGTTAATCGACAAAGGGATCAAAAGAATACTAGTAACAACCACGGTTGATTGTTAAAAAACTTGGCTAATAAAAAATGGGAGATGCGGGCATTATATATAGATGAGTTGGAGAGAATAATAATAAGTCAATTTGTAAGCAATTTTGAATTCCACAAATTAGATCTTTAAATTAAAAAGTATATATTGCTACACATTTGAATGTCATAAAAAATATAAAGAATAAGAAAATTTGTGTAGCTGTCGTGCATGGAGAACAACCAAGTAAAAATATGAAATTATCATAACATCTAAAAACATATAAAAGAGAGAAGCAGCGGAAAATTTCGCTACTTACTATTGTTCTTTCGCGTTTTTTTTTTATATTTTATGTACAATGTAATATCTCAGTTGGTATGGTCAAGACGTTTGTCTTAAAGTATGATTTTTCCACTTTCTATGTTTAGTTTCATCAATAATCATAAAATGTTTATATTCCGGATTACGCTTATCCGTACCGGAATCGATTTTGTATAATAGTTGTATATATAGAAAAAGACGTTGTATTAATGCAATGATAGCAGCATTAAATGGCGGAGAACGCTCATAAGATCCCGTTTAAAATGGATGGTGTACATCCAAACATTGATTTAGCAAATTTGTGGCTTATTAGACTTACGAAATTGGTTCAACAAGATTGCTACAAATAAAGTTTTTTTTTTACTCTGATTATTTGATGTATTTTATGATATAAATTCAGTAGGAAAGGATTGCCTTTCCACAATAGAGTAGAGGTCGTCACTGATTTATATTTTGACATAGTGCAGCTATAGAAGAAAGAATTGTCTTCCCCATGTTTTATCCCTATTTGTGTCCTTCCTACATGTATTGGGAAGATGACATACACAGTGACCCTGAAAGTGAATTAGATAGTTACACAAACCCACAATATTTACCCATTAATACACCTCATGACAGTTTTGTACAGAAATACCTTATTGGCACCCCACATGCATATTCAGAATCCAGTGATTTGTCACTTTCTCTTTTTAGTGTAAGCACGCCTCCGCCTTTGCCTTTAGCTCACGATTTAGATTTTGATTCCTCTAAAAATTCAAAGAAAACACACAAATTTAATAGTACAATAGAAAAATTAGCATCGTGTAAAAATTTTCTGGTTACCCGAAAGATAAGGGACCGACCATTTAATTGAAAGGGGGGGGGGGTTATGGTTTTTTTTTTCTGGACAGAAAATATTTTTCACACTTCGCGCGAAACAATTTATTTTTTTAACTAGTATAAACAAAATATTTTTTTTGAAAATAAGCACTATTTTTTTTGGCGGAAAGCCCCCTTCAGAATTTTTTTTTCATCATTTTTGCAGCAAAAATATTTTTTTCACATAAAATCACATACAGAATATTTTTTTCGACCATAGCCCCCCCCCCCTTTTCAGGTTAAATGGTCGGTCCCTAATGGTTCGAAATTTTTGAAAAACTTTGCTCCTTTGCAACATTACATGAACTTGAAGACTATATTGACGATTATAGAAAACTTGCAGCCTTTCATCTTCATCTGCAGGGTCCCGCTCTCACCTGGTACAATGGCCTTGCCCCTGAACTCGACTGGAATGCAGTCAAAGAACGTTTTACAGAAAAATATATTCAATTTGGGTGGGAACATCCTTTTATAGTCATTGAAAATGAACTATTCAATAATTTAAAATTAAGTGACGGGCAGGAGTTGGAGGATTTCATTTGTCAATTGGCCGAAAAAGCCCAGTTGTTATCAAAACCTGACCATGAGCTAATGGCCAAATTCATTAACGGCCTACCGGAAAAGCTTGCATTTTATGTTAGAGCATGTAAACCGAAAGATTCATCAGATGCGCTCATCTTAGCTAAAACCGGGGAGGCATATAAATACAGAGAAATCAAACCCACTGTTTCTGCAGCACGAAATACAATGTCTAGTCCATCTGAAATAGAAAATCTCCAGACTCAGATGAACGATCTAGCCGACATGGTAAAGGCAATGCATACAAATGTAAATCGTTCCCCAAAACGCACTTATAATTCAAATAATTCACAAAACTCATCGACCTACTCAACACAAAGACGAAATGTCGCATGTTTCAAATGAAATAGCTCTAATCACATCAAAAGAAAATGTAATTGGAATGGCGTTGGTATTGTTTCGTCTCAGAGTGTCTGTCAACTTTGTTCCCAAAACGGACACATTGCAAGGCAATGCAGCACATTTTCACAACAAAATATGGGAAATAACACATCATTAGTCAAATGCCAAATATGGTCCCAAACTGGTAATTCCGGACCCCAATGTGCACAACTTCAACAGGGAAACCCATCTCTCCTGGGTGCCACAGGGCACGCTCCCCCAGGAGGACAGAAGTAAGAGCTACTCGATTGAGGAGTAGGTCTCCTTCCCGTGTAAATAACAGTATAAATAGAAATGTCAATGAAAACAGTGATTGTACCATGACGAGTTGCAATAACTCTTCATATGAATGTACATTTGATTCGGAGAGTGACGAAAATGTTTATGGTCATACTGATACTAAGTTTTTGTATTTAACAGTCCGCTTTGATAATTTAAAAGTTTCTGCATAAGTGGACACTGGAAGTTCCGTTAACATCATTTCGGAACAGTTGTATAATTCACCGCCTTACAATAAGAAATCTAATTTTAACAAAAATGTATGTGATTCAATTGTTTTAGCAAACAATCAGAAAATTGACGTAGTTGGAACTGCATAATTAAAATGTACATTTCAGGAGCAAATCATAACATTTTCACTTATATTTTGAAAATGTCGATTTTACCGTGTCTAGAAACACTTATTTGGGGTAAAGTTCCTCAAAATATTGTATTTGGTAAACAAGGTGTATGTACCTCTAGCAAGCATATTTTATCTAAAGGACTTCTAGCTCCTAAGGGTGTAGTAATGGTGTCAAAAGACAGATTAGTACCCGTAAAAATTCTAAACCCAACAAAAAATAAAATTGAAAATATTTAAAGGGAAAACATTAGCAATTTTCAGTGAAATTAGCACTGAACATAGTGTACAGAACATTGACTTGTTGTCAAATAAATTTGACGAAAATGACAGTAGTGTATTGGGTCAATCTGGACCACTCTTTACTGACAATGAAAATACTTCAAGTGCGAACGACACCGATTTGAAGAAATTTACTCAGAACTTTCGCTTTGACAATTACGATTTGGACAATTTTACATCAGTTTTTATATGACAATAAAGATATATTTGTTACAAAGTTAAATCCGGATTTAGGATTTACCGATTTAGTACAGCACAAAATAATCCTCCGTCCAGATGCTAAACCGAAGTTCCAAAGACCATATCGTTTGTCACCGGACAAAAAAAAGAGGTATTACGACATCACCTTGACAATTTACTCAATCAAGGTATTATTTCTCCTGTAAGTCCGGATGAAGATTTGCAAATAACGAGTCCTATTGAACTTGTAAGAAAACACACTCATACTTCTAAAAAGGGACCCCCATACGACAAGGACACTAGCCTATCTCAATTTCGCTTTTGTTGTGATTTTAGATATTTGAATTCAAAAACACAAATATTTTCGTATGCAATTCCAGACCTTCAAGAACTAACAGAATCGTTTACAGACAGAATACCAAACTTCATAACACCCATAGACATATCTTTTGGATTTTTTCAGATGAAAATTGACCCCAAAAGTTCTAGATATACACCTTTCAACACCTGCTTTGGAACATTTAAATTTAACCGTTTACCGATGGGTTTAAGCTCTTCTCCAAACACATTTCAGCTCTTGATGGATAAAGTTCTTCGTGGGTTAACATTTAAATCAGCTTTATGTTATCTGGATGACGTACTTGTGTGTTCGGAAACTTTCGACGAGCACTTGGAAGACCTTACAGAAGTATTCAGTCGATTTAGACATGCAAGCTTAAAATTAAATACCAAAAGTGTTCTTGCGCAAATTCTTCTTGTATATATTTGGGACATCATATATCATCAGAAGGAATAAAACCGCCTCCTGATCGTGTGCAAGTGTTACAAAATTATCCATCCCCACGAAATATTAAAGAATTACGCCGTGTTCTAGGTTTATTTGGATGGTTTCGAAAATTTATTCCAAACTATAGTGCAATAACACTACCATTGACATTTTTATTACGAAAAGGGACTACATTTCATTGGAACAACGAACACGAGAATGCTTTACAAACACTGAAAACAAAACGTTTTGGCTTTTTCCACAATTTGACCTTCCATTTTATTTAGCTGTTGACTCATCTTCTAAGGGAATCGGATATATACTGTATCAAAAACACCCGGATGAAAATAGTAATTTTGAAGAGATTAGGGTTGTCCGCTTTGTCTCAAAAGCTTTAACACATTGGCAAAGGTCGTATGGACCAACAAAACTCGAGCTGTTGGGAGTAGTTACTAGTATTACAGATTGTTCAAATTACTTGAAATCAAATAAATTCATTGTCGAATGCGACCATAGAGCACTTCGTCCCCTTATAGAAAAACAATTGAAAGGAGCCATTTATGACCGCTGGCTTGCAATATTACAACAATATAATTTTGAGATCAGATATAAACCTGCACTGCAGATGCAGGTACCAGATGCTTTATCAAAATGTTTGAAATCAGATATTTCCGGAGGAGATTCTAGTCCAGCGGAGGACGACATTTACTTTCCTTATGTCGAGGAAAAAACGGGAGACATTGCCATTATAAATCCCGTTAATACCGAAATTGTCAATTTTGTCGATATAGACGACGGCTATACAGCTGATACAGAAATTGAAACTGAATGTTTTGAGGTAGAAATAGTCGGAAATGGTAGCATTTCCAATACATATTTGATGAATGAAAACAAAAATCTGGAAGAAGAAACGCCAGTTATCGGAAATAACTGCATTTCCGAAAATTGTGAAAAATGCAATGAAACTACTGAAGTGCCCACTTGCAATAATGGAAATGATTGCATTTCCATGAAATCCGAACAGGAGAATAATTTGTTATATATACCATTTGAAGACCCCGATAATTTTAAAACCAACTTTATATATGGAGAACATAATTGGAAAGTCAAGTGATCGTAAGGGAAATGATTGCATTTCCGAAAAGTCAAAATCTGGAGATAGTTTATTTGACAAATCGTTCGAAGACATTAAGTCGTTAGTTTTCCCTACAACGTTTCCAATAAAATGTGCCAAACACAATACAAATGAATTACATGTAGGAAATGATTGCATTTCCAAAGTTTGCCCTACCACTGACCATGACAATTTTTTATATATCCCATACACAAATGATAACGACATTTTGCCCATTTCGCAAATTTCAAATGAGAAAAAAATATGTGCTTTAATGACCAATTTTGATGAAGAAACAGACGAAAATTCAAAGAATGGTGTTGTTATTCGTAATTATCAAGAGAGAAATGATTGCATTTCCTCTAAAAGTAACGAATTTCCAACTACTCAAAATGACCATGCATCGCAACGTTCACTTCAGATAGGAAATGATTGCATTTCCAACAATATAAACGCATGTGATTTAACATCAAATACATGTAATAATAATAGTATACCAGATGAGACTCAGAAATCAGATGACTTTACACCAGATGAAATTGACATGTTTAAACACCCGAAATTCACACCAGAAAACGTAAAAGAATTACAAAGGAGTGATATTGAGCTTTATCATATCATTCAATATCTGGATAATAACAAATTGCCAAAATTACAACGGAAAGCTAGAAGAATTATTTTAATAATGAATGTCAGGCAAGGAAAATTACAAAAGCACATACAAAAGCAGACATTGTTTCATTTGATACCCCAACACAGCCTTTTCAAGTATGGCAAATGGACCTAGTAGGCCCCTTCCAATCACAAATAGAGGGAACTCGTATATATTTACAGCAGTGGACCTTTTTAGCAAACTGTTATTTACTGTTCCAATTGGAACGAGTGATTCAATTACATTATCTTATGCTCTTTTCGAACTTATTATGCATTATGGTTTAATGAATACCTTAATAAGTGACCAAGGATCGGAGTGCATTTCACAATGTACAAAATATCTATGTGAAAATTAGGCATACATCAAAATTATACTCCTGCATTTATGCATCACTGTCTTGGGTCGGTTGAGAGAACACACAGAACACTAGCGGAACGCTTGACACCTTATACATCACAAGGCAAACAATGGGACGACATGTTGTCAGCAATAACATTTGCCATGAATACATCTGTTAATACAACAACACAGTACTCTCCATATGAAGCTCTTTACGGTTTTCGCCCATTGTTCCCGTTGTCATTTTCATCGCACAAAACCGATTTCAACGACTTGCATCAGGACTACCATGGATATATGAGTGACCTCTTGAAAAAAACTAGAAATAGTTCGTTCAGAACTCAAATACAACGCAGAAAAACATGGTGACTTAATCAAAGATCGTTGTAACAAGAAAATAAACAAACTAGTTTTGAACGTTGGAGATTATGTTTATTTATTAAAGAAGCTACCGGTCCCGGAAAGAAATTTCAACATAAATATTCTGGGCCGTACGTAGTCAAGAAAATTACTTCACCTTACATGATAACATTGAGGGACCCGACTACTGACAAAGATATGAAACCTGTAGATATCAACAGACTCAACAGACTCAAAGTTGCGTACGCACGACAACCGAACCCAACCAATTACTTTGTTCCTAAGGTTGTCACAGGGCAAAACCAAGTTTCGTCGGATGAAAATTCAAGTGAAAACAAAACTCATGACAATAATCAACCATTAATCGATACAAATGTGGTGGGCAAACATTCCGATAATGCAGCTGAAAATCAAGGCACAAACTTGAGACGTTCAACTCGTATCCGCCAACGACCAGTGCGTTATCGTCACAGTGAAACTACTGACAGTAGCAGTTCGGACTCCGATAATGATTATTCTCCGTCCGACTCTACAATTTACTATCAAGTGAAGCGTATTTTGGCACAACGCTCAAAAAACGGGAAAACAGAGTATTTGGTACATTTTAAAGGCGAACCGCCACATAATGCAATGTGGCTCTCCTTTGACCAGCTTAACGAACAAGCAAAGGAGACGGTGTTGAAATATCCGCCTAAAACAATCAAGTCTTAAACAAGTTTTATTTCATGTTTATGATGACTTTCATTTTTACAATTGCTAACTATTGACTATTGCGTCGTATTGTGTCTATCATATTTTCACCAATTCATGATTTTTTTTTCCTGAAATTGATAGGTTTTTTCGTCAATTTTTTAGCAGATAGCAAGAGTTAATATCTGAATGTGTTTTCAATTATTTATGAAAATCATATGTAATTCTGTTCTTTTTTTTAAAAGATTTATTGGGTCAGATAATATCTTAAAATATAGAATAAGAGAACTTAAAGTTTGCATTGCAATTCATAAAGGATCTATTTATTTATTTGCAAGTAAATTGCGTAGTTTGATGGTAACGACCAGAAACAACCCTGGCACGAATTCATTTGAAGTAACATAACTGATCACTATGTTGTTTTAATTGTAATTTCCATTTCAAAGAGTCCGGGTCTCTGCTGGTTTCATCATTTAAATATATATCTGAATGTTTGTAATTAGAAAAATACATTTGCGTGCAGAATAATTTCATGCCTGATGAGTTAATTCATATGTATTACGAATGCTAAAATATGCGTATCACAAATGTCTTAACCATTGGAAACAAACAGGGTTTGTTTATTTTTGTGGGGGGATGTAATATCTCAGTTGGTATGGTCAAGACGTTTGTCTTAATTAGAGTATGATTTTTCCACTTTCTATGTTTAGTTTCATCAATTATCATAAAATCTTTATATTCCGGATTACGCTTATCCGTACCGGAATCGATTTTGTATAATAGTTGTATATAGTTTGACCTTGGATGATAAAAAGTTATATTCTCTTATCCGGCGTGACATCACAAAGCTGAATTAACCAATTAGATCAGTCGATTTCAATCTTACACCCCAAACATAGGCGGTGACGCGATCGATGATTATATATATAATCTATGTAAAAAATTGATATTTTAAATTGCAATATATTCGGTGTTTTAATAACTATGATCTAGAAATTCGGATATGATGTTAATACTGTTGTTCCAAATGCATAGTCCGAGTTTCATTTAAATATCTTGAAAAATGAGTGAATAAATCAAAGTTGAAGTTACTTAGATAAATAATGAAATGTGGACCTTTTCACCGCCTCCGTTGGTAAAGTGCCCGGATGTCCGAATAAGAGAATAGAAAAAGACGTTGTTTATTCCTTAAAGAATTAATGCAATGATAGTAGCATTAAAACAGAGTGTTTAATTTTAGTTTAGGAGAAGACAGTTTTGACACGTGTCCTGATCCATTCTGATATACCCGTTATTTTTTTATTCCTCGTGAAAAAAGTTAACTCTTTTTTCTTTTCTTTATATGGTTTAGAGAGCATACACATAAAGAAAAATACTGTGAATTTATTTTCTGCATATGCGCATTTCGACAACTTATTTCTCTTCAGTGCAGATAAAATCTAAACGTTTGGAAGACCATAAACTCAAAAATGTTTAAAAACTGATAGAGAACAAATATCCAATGTGATCTAAATGTAAAGCCAAAAGCAGTTAAGGACAGAGCTTTGCATGAGGGAGATACTCCTTAGTTTTCAACAAAATTTACAAAAATTTAGATATTGCAAGATTTCAAACAGAATCGGCTTTCGGGTCAGCACCGAAGTACTGACTACTGGGCTAGTGAATACCCTCGGGGACTAACAGTCCACCAGCAGAGGCATCGACCCAGTGGTAACAAATAACTAAATACCGAAGTTACTGTGAATTAATTTCTGCATCTGCGCATTTCGACAACTTATGTCTCTTCAGTGCAGATAAAATCTAAACGTTTGGAAGACCATAAACTCAAAAATGTTTAAAAACTGATAGGGAACAAATATCCAATGTGATCTAAATGTAAAGCCAAAATCAGCTAAGGACAGAGCTTTGCATGAGGGAGATACTCCTTTGTTTTCAACAAAATTAACAAAAATTTAGATATTACAAGTTTTCAAACAGAATCGGCTTTCGGGTCAGCACCGAAGTACAAGAAAGACAAACTATTACGTGAATGTACAAATCAAAGGATATGATATAAATGTGCGTCGGACAAAGCCCTTTAAATCAAGTATGTTGTTCCTTGAAATTTACTTGAAATAAAACTTGAACAAATCAACAAGTAATGCTAGTCCATTGTTTATTCAGATGTACCAGTTGTCAAAATACCACAGAAATATTATGTTGCAAGACAAGATATTTCGATTACACTACATTGTAGTGTTGATAACAGTGAAGGGGCAAGTCTAATGTGGAATATGAATGGGAATCCATTACATGGTAAACGTAATAAATACACTGTGACAACAGTGAAGGATCCATCACTTACCATTCACAGTGTTGCAATACGTGATAGTGGAATGTACGAATGCATAGTTCGAAACAAATTTGGAAAAGTCTCAGATAGAACGAGTCTTAGAGTTGTCCGTAAGTTTGTTTTTCTTTTTCTGTACACAAAATTTCGTGATTTGTAGCATCCATTTCCGCGGAATTAAATCAGTCTAGTGTTAACATCAATCAATTGATTTAATTTGCACTGAAGAGACATAAAATGTCGAAATGGCCATATGCAGAAACTAAATTAACATTTATTTCGGTATATTGGTATTCAATAAAACAAATGTACCAGTGACATTGTGCAGAGAGGGTATGTTTAGTCTTCCAGTCATTAATTCTACATTTTAATTGATTTTCTTATTCGTATTGTAAAATACTTTTTATTTTTCATTTGTTTTTGTCTTCGATGCACGTACAAGAATCATCATCTGTGGTTTAAAGTATTCTCTATCTAATTATTATAAGTCCAAAATAACTTCAATTTACCTTTTAAATAACTGACTCTCTGCAGTTATATTTGTTGTTACTGCCAATTAACATGATTATCAATACGATGTAAATATCATTTACTATAATCCAGTGAAAGAAAAATCAAAATCATATGTTTCCTAGCAGATTGGTAAAGAATCACCATGTCTTTCCGTAGAGATCGGCAGTTTGAGTGAGAGGCCAGCATATCTGTAAATTTCTTAGGTCATTGAATTCAAAAGCCAATTTAGCGGATTCATGCAAAATATCCTGTCAAAATCCCCTATTACTGACAGAATGGAAGTTACGTCCCATGGCTTTTGGATTTATTATCAGTTTTTGGCTCTTTCTAACAACACTACCGTTAACCCAAGGATAAGAAATGCCCTTAGTAACAAAGTGTTTAGTAGTAATTTCATATGTCGATATCAAATGTGCATATCTCTAAAAGTTTATGACATTTGTTACCTTTTTGCAACAGTTTGGATGTGATAGTAAGGTTACGCTCATTAAAGTCGTCAAAAGTAGAACAGACGCGTGTAATTGTATATTGATTTATTAACACTCCGTAACATAGAACTATAGGAAGGTCGCTGTCAAAAAAGGGAAATTAGTAATAGTTAAATAAAACCTCCCCTTCTATCATATATATATATCAGTTTTACCAGAGTCAAGGATGATATTTAGATCCAGAAAAGGGCAGTTTTTAGAATCATTGTTGGCTTTAATCAATTTCAGTTCCTGTTGATAGATGCGCCAATAAATTTTTATATTGTTAACTCAAGGAGCATTTTCATCACCGGCTCTGAATCCCTTGGGGCAAATTTTTCATAATCTGCAATGGAATGATTTAATTAGGGGGCTTTAAAAATGTGCCCATTTTAAAATTGATCTGACAAAAAAATGGCATTTAGCGAGGAACAAAATTAAGTGTTGGATGTTATGGCTAAATCATGTTTTAAAAATCCTTTCTGAAACCAATGAAGCAAGTTCAACCAAACCAAACTTTACATAAATGATGTATGGTAGGTGCTTAAGTTCATCATCTAATTTTCATTTTGGACCAATTAAAACATGACTGCCAGTGCGGAAAAAAGTTTTACAGTTGACCCCAATGGATCATTTTGATCGTCTGCTCTGAAACACCAAACTGTACAGAAATGATATATGGAAGTTCACTGATAAAGATTGCTAATTTTGAATAAATCTGACAAAAACATGACAGCAAGCGTTGAATATTTGTTTAAAATTTGACAATATTGTAAAATAACAGTTTGATTACTGTATCTCCTCTAAAACCTCTGAAGCCATAATTTTCAACGTGATGTACTAGTATGTGAGGTCCGTAACGAATATTTTTCAAATTCGATAAAACATGGGCACCAAGGCTGAACATTATTAAGCATTTGAGCCTATTGGAAAGCATGATTTTTATCATCTTCTCTAAAACTATTGATGCAAATTCAAAATCTTTACAATGATGCTCATTTCAGCAGGATTCGACCACAACATGCCTGCTAGTAAAGACCATAGCTTAAAATATGTTTGTACCCTGAATGAAAGAAATGTTCAATCACTCGCTTTAACTTTTTAAAGAAAATTCAGCCTGCCTCTAAAATCTAAATCTCATTGTACCACTCAACGCTAATTCGACCACAGGGGCTTGTTACGAGAAAACAATTAAAGCTCCAACCCACTGAAAAACCAAATGGAAGGAATCTCAAAGTCTCAACATTACATAGTGCACTTTTTCAAATCAGTCTAACGTAAATTCACTTCATGTTTACATGTAGACCCTGACATCCAGTTGAAGCTTACTAAATAATTTTCAAAGTTTCTACTCATCTTAACCTTTATTGTTTACTATCAGGTTCTACAAGTCAATGTTTTCCCTCAATGCGCCTTCGACGAAAACTCCCTCCATATTATTAACATGACAGACATTGCAGTGAATTCGGATCTGCAATCTTCAATTAGTTGAAATTAAAACACGTAC
Source organism: Modiolus philippinarum (assembly GCA_002080025.1). Classification (NCBI taxonomy): domain Eukaryota; kingdom Metazoa; phylum Mollusca; class Bivalvia; order Mytilida; family Modiolidae; genus Modiolus; species Modiolus philippinarum. The sequence goes on from MJUU01021516.1 coordinate 52,252, forward strand.
AATTGATGCACAAAAAATACATCGTACTAACTCCATCATAGGAGCACCAAAGTACGTGTTTTATTTTCGACCAATGAAATCGCAGACTTCAGATAAAAACGTACTATTTGAAAGTATGGATTTCCTTTGTTTTGGTTCTAGTGCTGCTGATGAGGAATTAATTTCCAAAATGACCATACAGCTCATTAAAATTATTGCAGTTGGAGTTAACATATGTGTTATAATCTCATGTTCATTCACTCCATATCCTTTCGTAAAATATATGATATGGCAAGTTTATAAATGTAGAATTGATACCGATTGGATTTAAGTATATTTTTGATAACTATGCTAATTATGTATCTGTTGAGCTAATTGAAAATCAGAAATGCCTAAGTCATTGAAAAATAGCATTAATAAAAAGCATTTTGACAGATAAGCGATACACGCTCAGCATATGAGACAATGGCAGAAGAATATCGAAAAACAAAGCACAAGATTACATAAATCAAAGTCCAGAGACAAGGCAAAAGAAAGAACACCAGAAGACGGAGGATCAAAGACACTAGATGTCCACAAAACACACAAACACTACAAATACAACACACAAAAAGAATTATGTTTCGATATCATGTATAATTGTTCGATACCATCTGGTGTAATCCTTTTAAATATGATTTATTTATTCTTGCATATTAATGCCAGGTTTTTATCACATTAGCAATGACATTATATGGAGTAAATACCTCAACTAAAATATATGAAAAGTAAAGAAGATGTAAAAGTGTTCTAAAATGTAGTTATGTTTTTAGAATCAATGGAGACCAATAAAAAATTGAAAAATGAAAAGAACCTGCTTTCATTCAAAAATTGTCGCTTAACTGAAAAAAAAATAGCACAAGAATTTATTATTTCTTTTGTATAATTTGAGCCATATAAATTGAAAATAAAAATCTTAAAAAATAAATAACACATTCTAACTGACACTGATACTTTCTTCATCATTATTTAGTGGTTTCAAAAGTTTTGATTTGATCTGCATGAAACAAATTATTATTTTTTAATTAATTTGCTTAATTGTAAAGTCCATTAAATGTTTGCCCCGAATTTTGTAGCATTTTATACTTATTGCCTCATGAGTATTGAAAGAAATGAATAAATTCATTCATTGTCTTGCATAACAAATTAGAGTAAAAATCGAATAAACATAATGAAAATAAAACAAGATAAAGGTAACATCAACAATGGCGGAATATAGCGATTACAAGCCACAATCTACAGTGAGCCGCAAAAGAAAAATAAAAGACAAAAGAAAACATTGAAGGAAACTTGGGACAGCTGGACTTGGAACCGGCCTTAGCAAAAGCGGAAGAGTTAAACCAGTGTTTCGGTACCTATATTTCCCCTTTCCCTGTCCATTTCCATGTAGTACAATAAACATAAGAATAGAACCCCTTAAAGTACAAGTAAAACTAAAATACCAAAAAGAAACGCTCAAATCAGAAAATGAAAACGCTTTGTTAACTTGAGAAACTCCTTACTTGATAAATTCTTATCTCTAGATATTGTGACTTTCCGGCCAGTACAGAAGTACTGTATGCCAGGGTTGGTGAATACCCTCAAAGACCAATATTCTACTAGCACAACATAGTGTTGTAAATAAAAAATACCAAGATTACTGTTTACGTTTGTTCTGCAGATGACCTTGTCGACAGTACAGTCATGTCTTTAAGCTTAAATAGAGATATTTGAAACAATCACTTGATATAGAATATATGCACAAGAGACAAAGTCTCTAAGATTACAAAGTACAATCAAAAAATAGAACACCACTTTAATGTTAATTGTTGTTCTTCATCTTGAGGTCACTATTATGCCTTTTACAGTTTCATGCATATTTGCAGATTTGGCAGATTCAGTGTCACCAAACACTGTTAACATGTAATTTTCCTGTTCGTTTCTAGGGGATAAAGTATATATAATATATTTTTGTACCGGTCTTTCCCCTTCATTGTCAATCGAAAATATTATATTTTACTATAGTGTTATAATTTTTGTTCTCATTTTGTTGAGGCTGTATGTCAAAGGAAAGAGAGTGTCGTATTGGGTTGAGAAGAGCAATAATCACTAAAGGCATCACCACTATATAAATTTTTAAAATATAAAAACGCTCATTTTATGAAACTTATATTTAACATTTATATAAAATACTACTCCAAATTTACAATGATGTGTGAGATGCTCCTATAGATTTTAGTTCTTAATTTTATATATTTCTTATTGTTAAGGATGTTTCTCATGACATTTTTTGCCATGTCCTTGACTATAGATCTATGACTTTCGATACAAATAAGGTGTTATCTTTGTTTTCAGTATATATCTTCTGCATGTTCTGAAATAATTTTTGAATTAATAATCATATTGCTAGTTCCACAACTTCGATGACAAATAAAAATAATCATTTTCCACTTTATTAAAATGTATTCACAGTATCATAAAACATCTTTTTTAACAAAAAGTACATCTCAGGAATCTTGAGGAGTTATTTCTATGAACTCGCAGTATCGGTGGGCTAGAAACGATATCTCTTTTCTCTAATTATGTTTCACTAAGTATTGTACCACGCAAAACCGATATTTTTATACTCCTGTCAGAATTTTCAAGACACAGTTTTGTTGCTTAATGATATATATTTTTATACCTTTTAATTCTGCTTTAAAATCATCAACTTCATCACCCGCTCCGTTTCGTTTTTACCAAACGGCATATCAGAGTACAAAACATAAGGTTTAGGATCTAGAAAATGACGCAAATGCAACCTCGACTTAGAATCATCAAATGAAATATGTATGATTTTGGTCAACATATACCTTGAGTTTTATATGTCATTCATTATTCCTCTAGTTTTAGTACTTCTTAATTCAATTTCATGTAACTAAAATACATTCTTTGAAACATTAATAATTTAAAATGTATGGTTAATAAATACAATTTACTTATTAGCAGCGGCAGTAGAATACCGAAGGAACAAAGGAGTGAAATTTACAAAAATCCAAAGACATGGCCAAAACGAGAACACAGAAAACAATGAAGTTAGACACAAAACAATGACGTTAGACAGATACAAAGCACAGAAATAGAAATCACAACATCCAAAACAAAGGCACTCACAGTGTGAACTCCAGTGAAACCGAGAGTGACATCAGTAGTTGATATGGGAAAAAATCTGCGGTTTTCAAAAAACGTTTTTAAAACCGCAGATTTTTTCCCATATCAACTACTACCTACGGGACTATAGAAAAAAAACAAACATGTAAGATTTGTTATTCACTACAGTTGAGACGGGTAAAACGGGCTAGATTTTTAATGAGGTCTTAGTTCACTCACATTTTTTACGTTGCTTCCGGTTTAAGCATCTCATAAGTAAAACAAAAATCTTATAAGTTTTACTCTTTTTCCAACGTTCAAGACTTTCTTTTAACCTGTTTAATACACTGTTCATATACTCTATCATTTTTATTAGTTTATATAATTACTATATCGTTTCCAATTGTATCCAAAATTACATCTTCTTCGTTTAACACGAGGGCAAAAACTTGATAGGCAGCGGCTGGGGGAATATTTAATCTGTAATGTAAAGTCAAAGATGTGTTTTCGGTGCTTATCGTCTCGTCTGCGTAAGTCAAATCAAAATAGATTAATCCGTACAAGGAGCCGAAGTTACTAAGGTTAAGCATGTTCCCGGTGTCATAGTCGTTGCTCGCATTAGGTTTAAAGGCACACGCGTCTCCGAAGATTCTGCTGAGTTGATTTGAACTATATCCTGTTTCCGGGTAAAAGATACCGGAACCGACTTCTAATCTTGCTGTCAGGAGGGTACAATTTGTGTTTTCTGCGTTTAATTTAAATGTATCAAGTAACAGAGGATTTTGTTTTTGATCATTATGTTTCCCGGTTCTTTGTAAAAACACTATCACGTGCTTCGGATGTTTTATCCCTGGTGTAATACGATACGTCCCTTCAACAGTTTTACCCGAAGTACTAGTGTTAATAGATTCTCTTAGGTATGTCCATCGTCTTGGTTTCATGTAATTTTGAAGTACGTTTGTTAAACCAACAGAATTTAGTTTTAGTCTGGGTAACCAAAGTTCAAAGTGTGTAAATACAACTCTTCCATCATCATTAACATCATTGGCCTTGTATATTAAATAATCGTCGTTGTTTATTATTATAGTTATTCCCATCTGTGCTGGGGGCAAAAGATTTTGTTCTAACGAGGCAAAAAATGAGAATCTATTCAACGGTATTTTTGCTGTTGCCTGTGCAAGTGCGTTAATTAACGTTGTTCTCGCAGCAAATCCTGTATTATCAGCAGTGGTTGCAACATTATCAGGGTAAATAAAGCTGTTTTTGCCTACACTACTCACATATCCGTCTGAAAACGTAAGTAATGATTTGACGTGATTTGCTAGAGACAGGTTATTACAGTCGTAAACTGTTTTTCCGTTTTGGTGGACTGTCATTTGACTAAGAAAATTGGTTACATCTGAAATAACAGATACTATGTCATTATCTGGTGCTGTTCCGTCAGCTAGTTTATCTACTTTAAACTTAATTAAAAAATACCCATTATACCAGTCATAAAACGAAGCCCTATCATTTATGCTAAATTTGTAATCCGTTTTGACTTGTGCTTCTCCATTTTGTGGAGTTCTTATGGGAGTGTTTAGTAAAAAGTTACAATACTCATATCTATCGCAAAACTGCGTTCCTCTAAACATTTTTTATTAATGTATTATTATTTTTCTTCCTTATATAAAAAAAAATGAACACATACGTTAACTATAGTCTTGGATTATCCGAGGGTCAAAGAAAGAATCTAGCTAAAGCATATAAAAACATATCTTGTTTAACATTAAGACTAACAAATGATTAATTAACAGGTGACTTTCCTATGGCACTAACACAAACACAAATAAATAAAATACAAAAGCAAAGGCCTCTGGTACTGGTACAGACCTAACAATTAGCAAGACACAAATGTCGAAGCAGTCACAAAACGGAGGTTTTCTTGGAGCAATTGCTAAACTTGCACTTCCGGTCATAAAGACAGTGGCATCCAAACTGTTACCTGCCCTTGGCATCGGAGCGGCCTCCGCTCTAGCTGAAACCGGGGTGAAAAAGATGTTTGGTTCTGGTTTAACAGCAGACGTACCACACAATAAAATTAACACATTATTACGTAAACCCTACGTTGACCACCTTACAAAAACACAGAAAGAGTAATTGCAGTCAGCACTCAAAAAGAAAACAGGAACTGGTCTTAGAATCACAAAAAGACAACAGACCGGTGGATTCCTTGGTATGTTAGCCAGTTTAGCAGTGCCATTGCTGGCCGGCCTAATGGGCAAAGGACTACAAGTCGAACGCCCGGGTAGACGACTACAAGTAGACAGCGTACGCAGACCCTATGTCATGCCAAAAAAAAAAAAGCGCCTACGGCAGACGCTTGATCCGCTTACTAACTTTGATATTTTAGACTGAGTTGATAAACTACGTATTACCTCTTTCAGAGGAGTCTACAGCAGGGACAATCTACCACTAAAACGACACAAGAATGAGTGCGGCGTCCTTAATTTGGACGATAAAAGTGGTGCCGGTACTCATTGGGTGTGTTGGGACTTTCGTGACAAAAGAAATATTTACTTTGATAGTTATGGTCTTCCACCACCACAAGAATTTATTGACTATATAAAGGGTAAATACAGACGTAACAAAGTTCAGTACCAACACAAACTAAGTGTTCTATGTGGCTAAGCACAAGAGAAAGACATCTACGATATAATGTACAAAGACCTTAGTGCGACGGATGCAATAAAAAATGAAATACTATTAAAAGAGTACTTCAAAAAATGAGCTACTGCGTAAAGAAAAAAAAAGTCACAGAGTCTCTTTCTCCAAGGGTCGTACAATTATCCAACGGTAAGTTTATAGAATACAGCACGTGTGCCAGCTGCAAAATCACGAAAACCAAGTTTATACGCGCCGCGGCAGGCGGTAAACTTGACATACACAAGGCCATCAAACCTATAGTACCGAAGGGTGGAATTACCCTCCCAGGAACGAATTACTGTGGACCTTATAATTCACTAGACTTACCAACCAAGAACAAATTAGATAGGGTCTGTAGGAGTCATGATCTTTGTTATGATACGCAGATCGAAAAACAAAAATGTGACAAGAAGATGATGTCTGACCTAAAACAAGTAAAACCATCATCAGTCGGTGAAGCTGTAAACAAAGAGATAGTTCAAGGTGTAATAGGAGCAAAAAGCAAACTTTGACTCGGTGTTAAAAAAAAAGGAGAAAATAAAGTGGACAGACAAACTAGCAGAAGAACTACATAAGCAAGCAAGAAGAAAGTTCCCTCTCAGAGAAGTAAGAGTATCACATGTCGATGACACCTGGAGTGCAGATCTCGTAGACATGCAAGCTTAATCCAGAGATAACAAGGGGTAAAAATACTTACTAAATGTGATTGACGTATTTAGCAAATACGCTTGGAGCGTTCCACTAAAATCAAAGACAGGACAAGAAGTGGCTATTGGATTCGAGAGCATACTAAAAGAGGGAAAAACTCCAGAATTACTATGGGTCGATCAGGGATCAGAGTTTTACAACCAGAAGTTTAAGACACTCCTAGAAAACTACAAAATAAGAATGTACCACACTTTCAATCAGAGAAAAGCTGTAGTAATAGAGCGCTTCAATCGCACACTCAAAGGTAAGATGTTTCGCTACTTTTTCGCCAATAACCCCTACAATTATATCTCAGTACTTCCACAATTAGTAGAGCAGTACAATAACACGAAGCACTCGTCAATCAAAATGAAACCAGTAGAAGCAAGCAAATCNGTCTATTATACCGCTTAATAGTAAACACAAATACAAAAATATATGTCGTTGTTTACCTAACGATGTACGTTGTAATTATGAATGGAAAACTACCAACAGCTTGATCTTGACGTCGTATTGATTTTGTCGCAGATTCACTAAGGTGTATCGATTACCTATTAGGAGTACAAAAAGGAGATTAAATAGATTTTAACACGTTAAGAAAACGTATTTGTCATTAAAAGTAATTTGTAAAATAGATTTTAACAAGTTAAGATTGTATTTCCCGATCAAAACAATGAAATATTTTCTTCTCTGGTAAGTTAAGATACAGAAAAGAATATTTATTTTTAGTAGTTAAATCAAGCGTATTTTTTGAGACCTGAAGTTCTGAAGATATAAGTTCTCTCTCCTTTTTACTAGGAAAATTATACACTACGTAGAAATTACAATTCAGACGACAGTCTTTGGGTATCCGAAAATAGGACTGATTCAAATAAATAACGCTCATTTTCTTGTGCCTTCCGCCTATAAAATATTTCACAATAGAAGATTGATCTTGTTGTGAACAAATATAGTCGTCAAAAATTACGATTTTTTGTTTGTCATCGGCACTGCCGTCAGATACTTCGTCCTCGCGGTTGATGTCTTCAACTTTATCATTAGATAGTTGTAATAAATCTTCCAGAGACACACCTACTTTTTCCGCTATTTCCTCAAATCTTCGAATTAGTTCCTTATAGTAATGTTGTTCTAAGTTCTTTGCGTAAAGAATAATTTTGTCGTAATACAATAAGGGTTTAAATAAAAGGTGAATTAGCAAATTTGTCTTACCCGACCCACTCGGCCCCACGATGAGTAAACGGAAGTAATCACTCGGCATATTTTTTGTTCCTTGTATTGTTCTAAAATTATTCGTATTAGACTTTTTTGAAAAATATACGGGAATTTTTGTCATTTTTATAACCCGAATATTTATTAGATAAAAACCATGAGTGTATTTCAGGTAGGAGGGTGCATAACCGTTGTGGTAAGTAATAATGGTTGACTTTTATCATAAAAATCAGATAAAAAAAATGCTTGCACATGATTTGACCAATCTAAAAAAATAAAAACTAAGGTGTATGGTTTTTACGAAATACTTGATATTCAAGGGGAAATCGTATATTTATATTATCCTTTTAGCAATATATTCGTTATAGAGAGAGTAACTGGTCATGATCTATCAGACTTATTAGAAACATATAGGAATCAAAAGTATAGAACCAAAGATACACGTCAGTGTTATGTATAACCCGTGTTATGTACCAAGTCCTAATTTGAAGATTTTTGTTTTACTTATGAGATGCTTAAACCGCAAGCAACGTAAAAAATGTGAGTGAACTAAGACCTTATTAAAAATCTAACCCGTTTTACCCGTCTCAACTGTAGTGAATAACAAATCTTACATGTTTGTTTTTCTCTATAGTCCCGTAGGTAGTAGTTGATATGGGAAAAAATGTGCGGTTTTCAAAAAACGTTTTTTGAAAACCGCATATTTTTTCCCATATCAACTACTGACATCAGGTGCTCCGGAAGGGTAAGCATGTCCTGCTATGTTAACAGCACCCGTCACACTGTGGGTGAGTCAATCCAGGAAAATGTCAATCCGGGAAGACGTGAATCTAGCTCAAAATATCCACTTTCATTTGGGATACTGATAATAATAATATTAATTTGTAAAATAATAATAATAATTTGTAAAATTATATTCGATAAGTTGTATAACTTAAGAATTAATAAAGACGTATATACTGACACGTCATATCTTTCAATGATGTTATAATGGCATCCATAGAATTTCTGGAGGAATGAAATTAACATAGGTTGAACAAATCCCTGACTAAGCAGCTTTTTGGACAGTGTTTTTGCTCTGTTCAAAAAATCACTGCACAAACTACACGCTCGACAGTAACGAATCAACTTTGAAATGTACACTCCATAGGCTGGAGAGATAGGTATATTGCTGCTTAGAAAGGGAAAGTTCACAATTGGGAAATTAAAGTCATCACGCTTGTCATATAGTTTAGATTTCAAACGTCAATCTTCGTCAATATACAATAAAAGAATGGTACGAAGCTGAAATAGGTGTTTCAGTTGTTTCTTTAATTTCAAGCTCATAGATAGATCTGATGTAAAGACTCCTTAAATTTAGGATTATTAAGAGAAAGTTCATCGTCTATGTAGCGGAAGCTGAAATCAAAGGACTGGGCTAAGTGTTTTTTGTTTTCTTTGAATAAGCCCTTGCAAAAACTTGGATGGTCCAGTTGAAACATCTGAGTCATGCAGTCCAGACAGAAGAATTTCCTATCCCGGAGAACCAATCCAAAATTAAAAACTTTAAAACTGATTGAGTGGTTAACCCTTCCGTTATTTCCGGTACCAAATCCCGCTATTCCGACCCCTATTGTTGTTTACTTCTGTATAATGTCTTACAACGTGTTTTTTATAGTGAAGTTCCCAGGTGAATTGTGCACTGTGATTCTTAATTTTTATTTCTTTAATCATTAACTTTTACTAACAACTGAAGTTAATTTACTTTCTGAATATTGACATTTCGACAAGTTAGGCCGATATACACGTTCTTTTAAAGTGAAAATGCTCTTAAAATTAATCCATTTTTTTTCTACACATGCCAGTTTTTTTTATGTCCTTTATACTTTTTTTCATTTTCATCCAGTAATATTTTATTTTATCTTTTTTTTTTGTATAGCGAACGATGTTTAAATCATCAAAACTTCTACAACTATCAAAGTCTTAGAATGTATCATCAATTCAAACTTATACATTAAAGAAATACGTTTCATACATTGTACTTTTTTTTTCATCCATTTTCGGTCTTTCTTTTTTTCATTCTTTCTTATTATTTTGTGATTGTGTATGGTTCTTCTACCGACCAATTCGTCTTGAAAATAATAATAAAACAAATATAATTGATATTTTTTATATTGCTAGATCAGTTTAAAATCATATATTTGTGTCTGTCTACACAATCTCATCTGCCCTTCACCAACCAACCCCTAGGGTATTTACTATCCAAGTAGTCCAAAACTGCGATGCTGGCCTGAAAACCATGATTATTTGGAATTTGCGATATTCAAATTTTAGAAGAGAAATTAAAACTAGGGAACATCTTTGCGTGCAAAGCTCTGTGCTTTAATGATTTTGGCTTTTCTTTCCAATTGGTATATTGTTCTTTATTAATTTTTAAAACATCTGAAGAAGCTGAGAAACCAACTAACTTCTTCTGCAACTTGGAAAACAGAAACTTTGTCAATAAAACTATACCAAAGCTAATTGCAGATGATGGCTCATATATTGTTGAGCAAAAGTGTATTTCAGATGAAGCAAATAATTTTTATATGAAATCATATGGTAAACAAGAGCATATTCTATCTGTAAATCTTGAAAACATACTTCCATATAATGATGTTCCTAAATTAAGTGAAATTCAAAAAGTTTCTTTAGAAGGAGAGATTAGATATACAGAGTTGACTTCAGCTCTTAAACGAATGAAAAACAATAAAAGTCCTGGGTCGGATGGTTTCAGTAGAATTTTTTAAATTCTTCTGGATTGACATTGGCAAATATGTGTTGCGGTCAATAAATTTTGGTTACAGGCAGGGAGAAATGTCTATCACTCAGAAACATTGGATTATAACTTGCCTTCCGAAAGAAAGTAAGCCAAAACAATATATGAAAAACCGGAGGCCAATAAGTCTTCTAAATACTACATATAAAATGGCTTCCAGTTGCATTGCTGAAAGGATTAAATCTGTCTTATCACATTAAGTAAGCTCAGATCAAACAGGTTTCATTCCCGGTAGATATATTGGTGAAAATATTCGTCTCATATATGATATTTTACACTTTATTGAAGAGCATAATATTCCAGGAATCCTTCTATTAATTGACTTTGAAAAAGCATTTGACTCTATCATCTTGGAATTTTCTCTTTGAAACTTTGCGATATTTTAACTTTGGAGAATCTATAGTTTCCTGGTTAAAAACTTTGTATAATAACATATCCTCGTCAGTCACCCAATATTGAAAGAGGTTGTCGACAGGGTGACCCTTTGTGACCATATATATTCTTATTATGTGCTGAAATCTTGGGAATACTTATTAAAAAAGATAAAGATATCAAAGGTATATGTATACATGATACTGAATTTATCATGTCACAGTATGCTGATGACACAAGTTTAATATTAGATGGTTCCCCAACATCACTGGATGCATCTCTCCGACTCCTTCAGTTGTTTGCAGATATTTCGGGTCAATTTTGACAAAACTAATGTTATTAGGATTGGCAGTAAAAAACACAGCCAAGACTCCATTTGTGTCAAGTGGGGATTGAAATGGGGCTCCAGTAAATTTAACCTCCTTGGAATTAATTTTTCTGTAAATTTAGGTGATATTCCTTTACAAAATTACACTCCAAAGCTAAAGGAAATTGAAAATACTATAAAAATATGGTCTAGACAACCATTATCTCCATTAAGAAAGATTACACTCATCAAAACATTGATTATTTCAAAATTGAATCATTTGTTTTTGTCGATTCAAGATCCAGATGAAAAATGGATAAAATATTTGTCTAATTTATTATTCTCTTTCATATGGGACTCGAAACCTGACAAAACAAACAGACGTCTTATATGTCAAGAATATTTCAAAGGTGGTTTGAAGATGATAAATATATCAGCTTTTATTAAAGGGCTAAAATTAACATGGATAAGGAGACTGTTTGGCTCCAACTCAAAATGGGTTAATTTATTTATTACTTCGGAAAATATTAAATTGGATGAATTAGCTTTCTTAGGACCAGAAAAGAATGTATGAAACAAATTTTGGAATGATGTTCTAAAAGGTTGGAAGGAGCTTAAGTTATTCTATGAGCCAAAAAATCAAACTGAGGCGATCTGTTGTCAGATATGGAGAAATCAACATATTAAAGTCGGAGATAGGACTGTATTTTATAGAAATTGGGCTAAAAAAGGTGTTTGGCTAATTAGGGATTTAATAGATATAAATGGGAACTTTATGTCATTTCAAACATTCAAAGAAATGTATGTGTAAATACAAATTTTCTCCTATAGCATGGTATAGTCAATGCAATTAAAAAATGGTTGAATTCTCAGACCTATATTTTATCTAGCAATCTGCGAGGACCAGTTGTTCCTTTTAACATTCAAATATTTTTTCTTTCTAAAAAGGGATCAAAAGATATGTATAATGTCTTGAACATATACCAACTAAGGCCACCGGGAGAATGAAATATACAGTCAGTACTAAATATAAATAGTTCTAATATCGAATCATTCATAGAATTTTAGGTACGAACTATTATCTTTTTAAGATGAATTTGAAAGATAGTGAACTTTGCACTTTTTGTAATGAACAGCCAGAAAAAATTGAACATTTGTTGTGGGGATGCCATAAAATAGCAGATCTTTGGGAGAAATAAGAACAATGGGTGTTTGAAATGACACATATTCCATTGCAGCTTAATTTGGGGATTGTTATTTTTGGGATGTATGAACAAACTCTTCTTAACTTTGTCAAAAATAAAATTATTCTATTGACTAAATTCTATATCTATAAGACAAAACTAAATGAAGAGACTGTCAGTATTATATCTCTGAAAAACTATTTGAAAGAGAATCTTCTAATTGAAAGATACATTTCATTTAAAAATTTGCCCGTAGAAAAATATAATGCATACTGGAGCCCCTGGGCCCCGATTTTTGATTAACAATAAAAAAATATACATGTGATGAATATACATACATATATGTGGGTATATGTCAGTATGTATGTACATATTTGTATGTATATGTATGCGGGCATGTGTGTGCATGTGTGTGTATATTTATTTATATTTATGTATTGCCAGATTTAAAATTGTGTATTATCTGTGTCTTGTGTAAATATAATTTGAAATGTTATTAAAAAAAATTTTTTTTTAAAATCTCTTGATTTTTGTTGGCTTTCAAGATGCTTTTTGACATGCAATGAAGAGAAATGAATTGCTAAAATGGCCATTTGCGAAAACTAAAGAAGTTGGGGTCATAGATCCGTGCATTTTGTTCCTATGTTGAGTCATTTTCAAAATATGCTCAAATGTTGTCGAAAATCGTGTAAGGTAGTCACTGGTTAGTAAACTTCCTAGGAAATAAATTAATACATGCCATACTTGTATGTTTTTGACGTATTAGCAGTCGAACATGGCTGTAAATAGCATTTATTTCATGTCCATTTTAGCCATTTTGCAATTTTTAGGAAAACGGTACTACTCGAAGGACACCGTGAGCCAAATGCAATTTTTATTAAAAGGGTATTAACAATTGCCATTCCAAATGGCAGTTATTTTAGCTTGCTTCTGGTGGTCCTATACAAGGAATTTTAACAGCATCCTACAAAAATTGTCAAAATCTGTCAAAATTGCATTGAAATGACAAGTTCGTTGGCTTAAATTTTTTACTAAAAGGATGATAATGCATTCGAATAGATTTTGTTATAATAATTTATGGTAACTTCAGTACTTTGTTATTTAAACTTATGATGAAGAACAACAATAAGTGTTATTTCATTGCTTGGTTTTACCATGTATTTGTAGAGACTTTTTCTCTCCCGCATTTACTCCATATTCTTCCATTGTTTATAATGAAAACTTAAAAAATAAAACGTCTCAAACAGCTAAAAATGATGATCTGTTTGCCTCAAACTCTTATAATACTCCTATATTCTATTTTGATTGGGCAGTTTCACATTGGTATGCATTTATGCATTTGTAAGAATTGAACATTGACTTAATATTACATTACCACATCGACATTGCAACAGCTTTAATGTATCATGTTATATTTACATTATTATAATTTATTAATAGAAGACAATAGCCCAACAACAAACGCGTCTTTTGAAGCTAAGTTGTGAAGTGCTCTTCTCGACTAAATGGTACATTTTTGTGAGAGTTAACACTTAATTTAGGCGTATGGTTCTAAGATGATTTTGAACAACATCGAGGAAATGGGTGTTGTATTGAAAACAAAACTAAAAATTTATTGTATGATTATAGTTAAAGAGCGGTCATTTATTTACCATAGGCAAATTTATACATATTTTAATTAATTGCTTGTGTATGTATGTTAAAAAGATTAGTACATAGAATGTGAATGCAAATAATCATTTTTTTTCAGTTAATGTGCTGTGTGTACAGGTTAATTCCTTCTATTCCAGAGATTTTATTATTTCTTTAAGATAATTGTTTCATTTGCATTATTTTATTTGCAGATTCTAGTGTACCGAAACGAAACTATCAAACAATAGCAAATGAAACAATTGTGTTGCGATGTGAAGTCAATGATTTTGATAAAGTTACCTGGTTGCATAATAATGTATCTCTTCAAATAAAAGATAGAAGTAAATATAAAATAGGAAACAAGAAGAATCCACATTTAACAATACATAATCTGACTCGAACGGACCGAGGAGTCTATGTTTGTGAATCATCTATAGACGATGTTACTGTCAGAAGTGAAAGTATAACTTTGAAAGTGAAAGGTTGGTACATTACTTCCAGACACATCTGGGATTAAAAATCGTCATTTTGTAGTAATTTCAACTTAGTTTTGTTTGTGTCTTTATAGCTCGATATACTTTCTTCGATGCAGTGCACATTGTAAAGTTAATTTGCTGCCTGTCGAGCATGTAATTAAATACAGAGACTATTAAAATGCTTTTCGAAAACTGCTGCATCGGGGTTATATTCAGCCCTTGAAAATTCTATATTACACATATCCTATTCTATCGCCATGCCATCATAGAAAGATATGTGTGTAGAGCTCATAAATGAATTTTGCGAGTTCGGTGATTTGATGTTAATATTCATATTAAAATTACTTCCTAAAAGTATGGTGGGAGAAGGAAACCGAAGTAGAAGGAGAACATACTTACCTCCATAGAGTTGCTGATGTCAATATCGAACTCTTGAGAATTCATAGCTTTAGTATATACCAAATTGTACTCGCAATTAAGGAGACCACTGATACACCATAATTAGCATCAAACCTGGACATATACCCCTACATTGGCAACTCTGGACGTCTGAAAACTAAAGCGACAAGCGTGATGATTTCGACTTTCCAATAATGAACTTCCAGTTTTTGATCAGCAATATTCCCATATTTCCGGCATATCACAACTCTTTCGCTATTGCCGTGCCTGTAGTTTGTACAGCGATTTTGTCAACAGAGCGAAATTACTGTCTGAAAAACTTATGCATCAAGGGTTTGATCAGTCACTGTTACAATTGTCACTACAAAAGTTTTACGGTCGTCACCACGATTTGATAGACTGTTACAATGTTTCTATTTCACAAATGAGAATAGATATCTTTGGACAGATCCAGAGTTTTACCGGACTGACTAACACCGACTGTGACAAAACTAGACTGACTAACACCGACTGTGACAAAACCGGATTTTTCAATGGCAGTGTGACGGGTGCCACGCGTGGTCGGATCATGCTTACCCTTTTGGAGTACATGATGTTAAATCATTTTTGTAGGGGTTCATACTGCTAGTGCTTCAGTTTTGTGGCGTTCTTGTTCATTTTTGTTTATTTGTTTTGTCTTTGTCATACTGTCTCAATTCGTGCTTGATGTGAATTGCCGTGATTTTGGATTTATGATTTTAGAATTCCCCCTTTCCTCTTTCTTGCTTCGGTATTCATTTGCCGATGTGTTAATTGTTTTAATTTGTGCAATGTGTAGTATTTTGTTAGTTTTCATGTCATTGTTATGAGGAACCTCTGTAAACCAGCTCCTGATAGGATTAAAAAGAAAATCGACCGGTTCTTAAAGGTTTCGATTTTTGGAGGTAACGAACAAATTCAGCCGACGATACCAAGAGTGTACGGTGTTGACCTCTTAGGTACAGTTAGGCATGTGTAAATAATTTTAGGCAGAATTTATGATTAAATTCTTGAAAACTTCTTGAAAATTTCTTTAAGACTGGTAGTAATCAGTTGAATTCATGCATTGTAGATGTAGTAGGCGATTCTTACATTTTGAAAAAAAATGGTCGAGCAGGAGATGCTTACTCTACCGATGCACCTGATCTCACCATGTCACTTACTCTATTGCAAGGGAAAATTGCAGTGTGGTTTCAGAGTTGAATTTTACAAGACTTATTTTGAAAACCATTTATACGACCAAAATTCGGAATTCGGAGGAAATTTTTACTTATTCATATAGATAAAATTCAGAAATTCAGAAACAAAACAAATCTTTAGTTTCTAGAGGAATTCAGTTTGTGAATAGCTCAAGCTCAAGGTAGCGACCACTTTCTAGGGATCACTTTTCTAGCGACCACTTTCACGATATGTTAATAACCGATTTTTTAAAGGGGACAACCACTTTCTTAAAACATTTTCAAAATATTCTTCTGAAAGCAGAATGTTAATTTTTTTTCTTGTTTTAAGTATTTTTTGGTCTTTTATGAATAAATATGCATGGATTGCTCAATGTAGGACCTTCAATGCATAGAGGGAAATTTCTTATTAAACAACGAAGGGTAGACTCATACACTTTGTTAACACAGCCCTAGCGTTAACCCATAAATATTTTACAAAGGTCAATATTTAGAACGTTTGTATAATCAAATAACTATTTATGTAGTGGAACACTTATTTTAATTATTGTGTTTTCTTTTTAAGCACTTATCAATCAATTATTTGGAAGTCTTAATCATTTTATGCAGGTAGAGCGTCAAAGATATTTTACCTGTTTTTGTTTGTACATATACACATAACGACAGATATTTTTTTTTATTGGCGCAAAAGAAGCAACGTTAGGCTTTGAAAGTGAATATTGAGATAGTTAGTACACTCAATCAATCTATGTCTAGTTTAGGTGTAAACCTAGGCACCCCACCGTGAATTTACCTTGTAAATTCCTTATAAATTTCGTAAATTGAAGTAAGGTGGTATCTCTCCGGGAATTATACGGATTTGGCGTGGTATTAACAGCCAGCAGTCAGACACGCACTGGCATAGTTTGGTACCAGCCAATTTCAAATTTCACTAGAGATACTATTGGTTAAGCTAGCTGGATCCAGTCCAGCATAATTAATTCACGAGTACTCTGTCTAGTTATCTAACACAGTCGTCATGTACACTGACAGCACGTCAGCCGTTGACATCAACCCCTTACATGAACAAGACCAGGTGATTACCAGCCCTGGTAATACAATCGGGGACATCCCCCCGTTCAAAAGCATGAACTAACTGATGATGTTCCCCCGGATCCGAGAATACGGACTCTTACCGAAAAGGGAAAAGAGCTCTTCAGAGAGTAGCAAGAAAAACATATTGATAAACTCACCCTCTCTGGGATATAGTTGAGTCCTTCGTTGGGGAAGTAAGCTCCGAAATTACAGACAAAAGCGCAGTGCAGAGCCTGGTTTCCGCCTTCGGAAAATATCAACGACAGTCCGACATCTATGTCAAAATTCTACAAAGTCGGCGTACTACCGAGGCTAACAGAGACCTGGAAGCTCATGAGGATCTCTTGGACCTAAACCAAAGGGTATATGACGATGCATGGGAACAGCTACAGAATATCAGTGCTGAACTAGCCACGACATCGTCTACAGCCAAGATGACAGTTCGCTCTAAACATAGATCAGTGAAAGCACGTGGTTCACGGGACACGAGTCCCGCTTATTCGATGAGCACAGATAGCTCGGCAAGACAAAAACGAGCGAAAGCAGACGGAGCAAGAGCGAAAATGCTCTTTGCCCATAAACAGGCACAGCTTCTAAAACAACAGGCCGAGTTTAAGGAGCAGACCGAAATTAAACAGGCAGCCCAAGAACAGCAAGCTAAACTTCAAGCAAAATTTCAACAGGCCAAATCTGAACGTAAATTAACTGAGTTTAAAGTAGAACTTGACCTGCAAGCAGTAGAACAGGAAGCAGCTGTCGCCGAGGCCGAAGCACGAGCTCTAGAGCTTGAAGACGAGGACGGGCACAGTCAGGATCTGGATGATGTTCTGCCAGAACAGACTATAGACCCCATGATGCGAGTGAAAGAATTCATTCCTGATCAGGCTAGTGCTGTTAATTTGTAGTGCCTGAGAATATTGACATACATGAGAGAAGTTTCCTCAGGGCGACCCAACAGGATCAAACGAGTCCTATTCCACCGGAAGTGACAAATCTAAGAATGTCACCTATACAATTCCCGATACTCGACCTCCAGCGATGTTTAGTGGGTTCCCCGAAACTATACATTCTACGAATCAGCAGAGCAAACCAGGGCAACCCCCAACTATTGTACAGCCCCAAGTGACGTCAGCGTGCTCAGGTTTTGATGACCCAGTGGTTAAACCAAAGATGCCCATATCAAAAAATTATGACCCGCCAACGAGAACAACTCCCGTTTACTCGGAAACTCGAATCATCACGTCAACCCTAGATGCCAGTGCACCCAGGTTCAAACCGGTAGTGCAACATGCACCAATAACAGATATGCCATTTTCTGGCCAAAGTAGACCAAGTCGTGACCAGACACAGGATGTGATAAAGTTATTGCTACAGAGAGAGGCCCTACCTACCGGGCTTACAAAGTTTAAAGACAACCCATAGAATCATCCGGGTTGGAAATCTAACTTCCTAGCTACGATTGAAGAATCTGAAAGAAAACAGCTAGACCTCATGGTTAAATGGTTAGGACCAGAATCGTCCAAACATGCTGAGAGCATACAAATGTGTAGTACTGGTAATCCGTCCTTTTGTTTAAAGGAACTATGGACACGTCTAGATAAATTATATGGCGCGCCTGAATTGTTAGAGGCTTCATTGAAACAGAAGTTGGATAAATTTCCGAAACTAAGGAATAAAGATTCTTAGCGTCTATATGACCTACACAACATCCTAACTGAGATTGAGTTTGTCAAGAGAAATCCAGCTTTCGCAAACTTGCTGGCATACTTCGACTCGTCGTCAGGAGTAAAACCGATAGTCGGTAAATTACCGTATGGGCTTTAGGAGAAATGGAGCAAAAGGGCAGTCAGATATAAAGTCAGACATACTGTACCATTCCCGCCATTTACAGAATTTTGCGATTTCATATCTGAAATGTGCACATTGAAGAACGACCCCTCCGTAACTATGGACTATGATGACCAAGTCATCAAGAAGCCAGCTACTCAGCAGCAATCTATGGGCAGACCTAGAATCACTGCACACAAGACCGAGATAGAAAGAAAAACGGATGTAACATCCAGTGAAGAGACCCTAGATGCATGTAACCTACACAAGGTGAAACACCCATTGAATGAGTGCAGGGGTTTCTAAGCCAATGCAAAGACTGCGGCAGCGAATCGCACCCTACTGCCCTGCACATTGTGAAAACTAAGAGGTCGTCTGTACAACCCCTCTCACCTGCACAACAGCATGGCGGGGAGTCGCAAGTTGCAGATGAGTCAACGGATACAGACAGTGTCAGCAGTAAGTGCACCGAAATATCTGGAATTTCGTACAGTGGCCAGTCATGTGCCAAGATATTGCCAGTGAATGTATACCATAGGGATGAGCCCGACAAGGTTGTCAAGCTATACGCCATTATCGATGAACAAAGTAACAGGTCTTTGGCTTCATCAGAGTTCTTCAGCTTGTTCAGCATACAAGAACAACCCGTAAACTACAGCTTGTCGGCATGTTCGGGTACAGTTCTGACCTCAGGTCAGCAGGGAAGGGACTTCATCCTAGAATCACTGGACGGCAATGCGCATTTTGACCTACCGCCACTCCTTGAATGTGATAATATTCCAAACAATCGAGATGAAATCTCGACCCCGGAAGATACACAGAACCACTCACACTTGAAAGACACAACTACAACCACTTGATGACAATTGCAGGATAATGTTGTTGATTGGACGGGATCTTCCCGTAACACACCAGGTGCTCAATCAGCGGACAGATCCAAAGGATGACAATGCACCATTTGCTCAACGACTAAATTTTGGATGGGTAGTTGTTGGAGAAACCAGTCCTGCAAAGTTATACCCTAATTCAAAGCTAAATGTCAAACACACATTTGTAGCTAGGGACAGGGCAAATTTCACGGTTGCACCTGTCGCCGACAAACATGAAGTACGAGGCCAGTATTTCAAGGCCAGTAAGGGTGTTTCTACACACACAGCAACGGACGGCCCAGTCAAAAGACCTGGGCATTATGGTACACAAGACCCAAGTAAAGGTTCAAAACGTGGTATCATACCAGAAGGACGCAGTGATCCGGAACAACTTGGTATCACACTGGAACAAGGAGCTCTATTACAAATGAGCAACGTTCCAATGAGGGCTCAGCAAACAAATATCGTCAAGATGGTACCATCTGCGAACAAGGTTTTAAGTACAAAACATCCCCTTGGACAGGGACAGTTTCTGAACGCTCATACCGAACGAACGTTCACAGAAGTTCGGCTGCAAACAACGATGGAGTTGGACAGCAACGTTGAGATACACATGCCTAAAGAATATGCGGCAGAATCCGCAGCAGCACTTGAAAAGCCAGGATATATTCGGAAACACTGTACTCCGGAACAGTGGAACTACATTCCAAGCGAAAGACACCCCTCAGACTCGGACACGAGATCAATTTTAGATTGTGAGATTCATCAAAACGAGTGGCTGCTCGGACCCACACAGCTCTTGACTACGATCAAAAGAGATTTCCATGTCGACATCGAGTAAATTTCCTGCCCCTACCCAATTTATGAACAGGCTGACCCATATTCCTACGTACAATTCGGATTAATTTCCTGCCCCTACCCATTCAAGGATACATGGGGGCCCTTGAATCAGAGAATTGCGGACTTCTGATATCTTTCTCTAAGAAATCCGAAATTATTACAACATTTGCTGCGAGTGATCTTGCTTCAAATCTTAAAGAATTGTACTTAGAAGCTGATGATAAACCATTACAGCGGAGCTTAGGGCAATGTTGGGAATTGAATACTGACATAAACTTGTCCCAGATATCTGTAAACGGTAAATCAACAAGTCGTAGAGGGATAGTTTCAGCCTTCAAGTTATGCGATTCCCTCGAACTCCTTGCTCCCGTTAGCATACGCGGAAAACTTCTCTTTCGAGATATAATCGAAGAGACGACGAACTGGAACGAGCCCGTTTTTGAAAACTTAGCCTATGAATGGAAATTATGGAAACACTCTTTCCAAAATATTTTACATCAGACTAGACAACAGAATAAGTTGAACAACGGCTCTCCAAAGCCGTACAACACCAGCTGTTGAAGACTCGAGTGAAGATGGCGTTAGCTCCACGGACACCCCGTGTGCAAAACCGAGGTCAAATCCGAATCAGTCGGCGAACTGTATTGAACCCAACTCGAAACTAGAGACTAAGAAGTTTATTAACACAGGCACCGAGTCAGAACCTGTGTGTAATATGACACAGAAGGAATACACAGTGATTGATTGTGGAAAAGCTCCCACAGTATGTAAGCTAGGAAAATCTGCTATGTTACGCCTTGAATTAAAGGTCCAGGATAAACCAATTATTTCGGTGGTTGACACTGCGGCTGAAGTGACTGTTGTATCGGAAAGTGTGTATCAATCACTCGAACCGAAACCGCCTTTAAAGCGTTATTTCAACATGCATGGTGCCTGAAAGGACATGTGTATGAAAGCATTCGTCACTGGACCCGTTGTAATACAACTGGGAACAACGCGATATAGAATAGACCTCTACGTCGCCCCAATTGAAGACGACATGTTACTTGGTCTGGATTTTTTTTTATAAAAGCAAAAGTCATACTTGATTGTAGGAAGAAAGTCTTCTTTGTCAATGGAGAAGCTCTAGATATGATCTTCGGGCCACAAGACCAGGGCCCAACGGCACCAAAAATACCCAGGATTTGTCGGGTTGGCAATACCTCCAAGCCCCCGAAGAAACGGGAACTCTTTAAAACGTCTTCTACACGTAGGACAAGAAAACCGAACGGTTGATGTTATCTAGAAAACCTACCAGGGTTTTAATGAACACAGCAGAAGGCTGAAGTTAGATTGATTGTCGATAGAAAACCGACAACATACCTTCGTCAGATCACGGACATGATTTTTCTCATTGAAGAAAAACTGTACATATGTGTATATTCATTTTTATTTATGGATTCTGCTGTGTTTATTTTCATCAGTTCATTTCATTCATATTTTGTTCTATGATGAGTGTAAATAATCATTTATATATAAATAATCATTCATATTTTGTTCTATGATGAGTGTAAATAATTCTTATTGAATATTAGGCGGGGAGTGTTGTTGAACACTTATTTTAATTATTGTGTTTTCTTTTTAATCACTTATCAATCAATTATTTGGAAGTCTTAATCATTTTATGCAGGTAGAGCGTCAAAGATATTTTACCTGTTTTTGTTTGTACATATACACGACAAATAACGACAAATATTTTTTTTATTGGCGCGATAGAAGCAAACGTTAAGCTTTGAAAGGGAATATTGAGATAGTCAGTCTTCTCAATCAATCTATATCTAGCTTTTTCAACGTGAAATTGTAGTTAGGTGTAAACATAGGCACACTACCGTGAATTTACCTTGTAAATTCCTTATAAATTTTGTATATTGAAGTAAGGTGGTATCTCTCCGGGAATCATACGGATTTGGCGTGGTATTAACAGCCAGCAGTCAGACACGCACTGGCATAGTTTGGTACAAGCCTATTTCAAATTCCACTAGAGATACTATTGGTTAAGCTAGCTGGATCCGGTCCAGCATAATTTAGCTATTGGTAGATCCACAATCCTCTCCTTATTTTCAGGCAAAAAATGTAATTTTACATGCACTTGGCTTTAAAATTTACGTAACGCTTTTTTTAGGACTTGTGCCCGCTCTTTGAAATAAGAATTTTATCCTTTGACATATTTGCTCTTTCAGGCAACGGAAGAACACCTACAAAAACTATGAGCATGTAATAAAATACCCACCACTTAAGCTTCAAAGAATCCTGGACGTAAAATAATTACGATAATTAACTGTGATGTAGGTCATGAATTCAGGGTCAATTTAAAACATCTTAAATAAGAATGAAATTTAATTATTTGTTTGCCAAATCTTGTGGCCCTTAACTATTTCGAACTGCAGTCTCATTTTGAAAAATGCCAAAAACGATGATTCAGTTCTAAGATTTAACAAATTTGGGACATTATTAAGTCCCCATAGAGTCCTTTTGATTTTCGTTGTCGTCGAATATAGTTCCTATTTATTTAGTCTATCACTTCTTTTTGTTGTTCTCATATGATTCCTCCTTTTGATTAAGTATGCTTTTCCGCTTGATTGAAAGAAAGGACATTGAAAAAAAATTTTTTTTAAATGAATATGATATAGAATTTGATTTGAATGTAGTGATTTGGTGAGGTGCAAAAAGGGAAAATCTCCTGTTTTCGGAAGAAAAGTTTTTTTATCACTGATATTTGAATAGGCGATTTCGTTTTTTTTTTTTTTTGTTTTGTTTTTTATTTAATTTCACAATATCTTTTAATTTTTTAAAGGTCGTTAAAAATAGCAATCAAGGTATACCCACATGAGTAACAATGTGTAAGAATTTAACAGTATCATAAACCAATTATTATGGAAAAGACCGAGAACATTACAAAAGTTGGTTTTGAGTTCATTCGGTCTTTGCATGCTCCTTTTATGAAAATATGTTTTTAGGCTCGATTGAAAAAAGAGACAATGTTAAATGTTAAAAAATAATATGATATGGAATTTGGTATTGAAAGGAGTGATGTGGTCAGATGTGGATCTTACTGGAG
>MJUU01021516.1:86762-96896 GCA_002080025.1 Modiolus philippinarum
AGATGCGCAATAAGCTTTCGGATTTTTGATATTTATCTTGATGCAAACAAGAGGCCCCAAGATGTCGATTTGACAAAGACCACAAAATGTGGATTGTGACACATATGGCATGCGACGCAAACTCATCCTACATTTTTGGATTTATGGATTTAATTTTGTTGCAGAATTGTTGCATACAGTCTGTAGATGCGCAATAAGCTTTCAGAATTTTGATTCCGGTTCCAACTTTGGTAAATTTCCTGAAAATGTCAAAGACTGATATTTTTGGACATTTTGGCATATAATCTTATATTTTGGCAAGTATTTGGAAAAAATAAAAATTATGAAATCTTAGAACTCGAAAATGTGATTCCAAGTACGGTAAATATCCTGAAAGTCTCAAAGACCACTTATTTTTTGGAATTCTACCTAGCAACCATACTTTTAGCATTTGTTTTGATAAGGTTAATCATTTTCACCAATTGGATTTCAAAAATATTTGATTCCAATTTTGGTAAATTTCCTGAACGTGTCAAAGACCACTTATTTTTTGGAATTCTACTTAGCAACAATACTGTTAGGATTTGTTTCACTTAGGGCAATCATTTTCACCAATTGAATTTCAAAAATATTTGATTCCAATTTGGTAAATTTCCTGAAAATGTCAAAGACCACTTATTTTGGGGAATTTTACCTAGCAACCAAATTGTAAGGATTTGTTTCCATTAGGGCAATCATTTTCACCAATTGAATTTCAAAAATATTTGATTCCAATTTTGGTAAATTTCCTGAAAGTGTCAAAGACCACATATTTTTTGGAATTCTATCTAGCAACCAAACTGTTAGGATTTGTTTCCATTAGGGCAATCATTTTCACGAATTGAATTTGAAAAATATTTGATTCCAAATTTGGTAAATTTCCTGAAATTTTCAAAGAGCACTAATTTTTCAAAATTTTACATTGAAACCATAGTTAAAAAATTTGTTAGAATTAGAAGAAACATTTCATCAATTTGATTTCCAAAATATAGATTCCAAGTTTGGTAAAATTCCTGAAAGTCTCAAAGACTACTTATTTTTTGGAATTCTGCCTAACAACCATATATTCTTTAATTCCTTATGGTAAAAATAGTGACTGTCAATAGTTTAATTTCAAAAATGTTAAGAAAAATTATACCCAGGGTCTATAGCTGTTTTCTGTATCAAACAGGGGGTGCGGGGATCACTGTCGTTTCCGACAGTCATTACTCTAGTTTTATAGATATGAATCACTTGTGGAAAAAATTGAAGTGTTGGTCCAAACACTGATTGAAGGTTCTTTTTTACTTAATACTGGGATGGTCATTTCGTTTTACTGTCTACGACCTTTCAAAAGCAATTGATGTTGAGTTGGTAAACACTACCGATGTGGAAGAGGAGGTTCGGCGTGCCATAAAACCTGTTTAACCCACAATTTCTTTTATAATGTATATAAGTTTGGACCAATGCGGTGTTCAAATTTCCACCTCACTTGCACCTCCAATCCTGAAAATTCTGTTCGATAATTTATTATTAACCCATTGTATATTGCTTTTTAAGGGAAATGAATAATTCTAAGACAATGTCTGAAAATAAGGGTTTTTATGATAGTTAGCGCGGCCTATTTCTATTATTGAAATATTATCATGGTCATCGACATCATCTTCATGGTCATTATCATTTTCCTCACTATCTAAATATTCAAGAATGATAATTACTGATTAGGTTTGATATACCGATAATCGCCAGTAATACATAATCGAGTCGATATGAAGAAAATTCAGTATCTCTCATTTCGACCTATCTTCTTATTGAAGCGTATTTCGCATATATCCTACAATAGAATTTTACTAGTGCAACTACGAATGGCTAGTACAATATGTTATTGTTTACGTTCGTCTTTATACATTCATTTGTGTTTTTGCTGTCGATTTCCTTAGCGGACTGTGATATTTTCAGCATTTGAAAAGATTCTGTTATGATTTGCCCTTTTGATAGTATACTTAGGTAAGTTAAAATTTTAAAACCTTGAATTTAACAAAAAAAAAAAAAAAAAAAAAGTTTTTGTAAGGGTTTTATGTTTGAACTAAAATTGTTGCTTGAATTTACCATGTATCTTTAGAGACATGTATCATTTCACATAATTATTGGACAGGGACCAATGAAAACGAAGTCATATTTAGCGTTTTCATGACCTGCAACCTTTGTTTAAAGTTTATAGATTTAATAGATATTTCCTCGTAACACATGTTTAGAGTTCATGTATTTGAAAAACAAAAACAACGAAGTTACTAATTTTTCTTGTTCTGCCGATGAGCATTTCTTCTTCTTTGCAGTGCAGATCAAATCAGAACATTTAGAAAAAATAGACCAAAGTATGAATTTTCGTTATTTTGAGTGTTGTTACCTATGTGAAATTAACTAACGGAAACAGAGAAGTTGCAGTAAATAGTCATTGTAAAACAGTAGATAACAGGAAACACCTAAAATGGCTGAAAAATATTATCACATGCCAGAATCTGCCAGGGAGCTACACAGGCAAAATAACAGATAAGACAAAAGACTAACGTAAACAATGATAGGAATTCGGGACAGCCGGACTTTGTATCGGCAATAGCAAAAGCCAGCGGAAGGGTTAAACCCTCGATACCAAAACTTCCCATTTATCTGTCCCGTTTCCCTATAGTTCAATAAACATACAAATAAAACTCAATACAGGTAGACTACTAGCTCCATGACCACAATCTTGAAAGGAGAGAAAATGACAATACGTAATTTTGTATGTATTAGAGACGTTGTCGCTATCATTATTGGATTCGCCGGTTACAAATGGATTTTATCTTGCAACTCGAATAACATAATTTCAGACAGACAATCGCAATTTAGTGATGAGGAGAGCATCCTGTTTTATTATTCTTCATTGTATTTCAGCATGACTATCACACTTAAATGTTTGCACATTTTATGCCAGTTATGTGTAACATGGTAGTGAAACCTTGTATGTATAAGTATCATTATGATTATATCAAAGTGCTGGTCTTCGGTGTGACTTTTTTTCCTCGATTATTTATCAAATAATGCAAAGTATTTGTAGTGTATTTCAACGACACAGCCGTCTTCATCGGATGCAAAACAAACTGGGCATTTTGCTTTTCATCCGATGAAGACGGCTGTGTCGTCGACATAAAATGCAAATACTTTGTTCAATATTATTATTCTAAATGAAGATTAATGGATATATAACCTATCCAACCATTTTTGCAAGAGAGTTCATCCAGTGCCTATCGATGGTGTGTATGAATGCTTTACCGGGTAGATATAAACGCAGATATTTTGTAGAAATCCAACAAGGTATCATATTTTTCAGAACCGGAGGGTACATCCAAAGCTGGTCCAGTAGGGGGTGGTATTGTGGCTGTTTTTCTTGTTGTATTGGTTGTTGTTTTTGTTCTCATAAGGAGGTAAGTTATCATATTGTTTTAATTACTATATATTTACAATCAGTTAATGTTCACAGAATGCATTGGTATTCAGATAAGCAAAACGTTGGCTGTACATACAGTTACACATATCAGAAATGCTGTTTTAATAATGAAAATATTCATTAGTTTTATATAAGCAAATATATTCCGCAATAAATTACGAAAGAGCAATAAGTGGTCTATGATATCCGTATCCCAACAATGGTGAATAAAAGGATATGGAGTTTGACCGGAATTCGCATACAATATCTAACACAAGGTATACTATCGTAACACAACATAATAAAAGTCTAAAAATATTTCATGGCTAAAAATGTGTATCTTTATTTTACTACAGATGATTACAAAATAAATGAGGAACTTATCGTCTGTCTAAAAAATATTTGAAAGACAAAAACAATATTTTAAATCACAGAAACAAAAACACCACATAAGAACGACACAAAAGAGAAAAATGGGGTCACATTTACAGACGAAGAACACGGACATAAGAAAAAACGATCATGTCAGATGCACCAGTAAAGTATGCACTTATTTTTTTTTCAGGACAAACTCCAAAATTAAGCTTTAATTACAATACAACTGGAATATACTAACATTTTATACCACTGGTCAAGTTTAGCAAAAATAAGCAATGAATAACAAAATGCCGAAGATACCTGAAATTTAGTTTATGCATATGCGCATTTGGACAACCAAATAAAAATCATATAGAGTAAATGCTCATGACACAAAGTCTCTACAAATACATGGTAGAACCAAACATTTGAACAACGCTTTAATTGTTGTTCTTAATCTTGAGGTCGCCATGAGGCCTTCAACAATATTTAATATCATATTCAAGACTCTCCGTAGATTTTGAACAAAGCGACATCCATGTCTTTTCTGAACATAGATTCGGGATCGTCAAAAATCATAAAATAAACTGGCTAAGTGCTATTATATTCACTGCCATCTATTGCCCATTCACCATGACTACATAAGCTACGTAAGGAGAAGAACGAGGTACACAAACAGGGTCACTGATATTTATCCCCGATGGTATTCTGCAATTCAGTTGTCCAGGACTTCGGTGAGGTCTCGAAAACCGATTTTTTAAAACTCGTAATACCTTAATTTTGAACAGTTTGTTTCAAAACAACAAAATACCGAAGTTACTGTTAACTTTCTTTCTGGATTTGGCGATTTTGACAACTTTTGTCCCCTCAGTGCAGATGAAATCTTAACATTTGAAACCCAGAAATCGAAAGAGGTTTAAAAGCTGATAGAGAACAAAAAATTTTGGATCAGCAAGGGAGTACTAGCTACTGGGTTGCTGAATACCCTCTGATACTAACAGTCCAATAGCAGTGGTATCGGCCCAGTGGTAATAAATATCAAAAACCTAAATTTCTGTAAATTTTCTTTCTGCACATGCCCATTTTTACAAATTATGTCTCTTCAGTGTCTCTTCAGTGAAGATAAAATCTACACATTAGAAAGCCAAAATTAAAAGGATCTAAATAGAAAGCCAAAACCAGCTACAAAATGTAAGGAGAGAGCTTTACATCAGGGAGATACTCCTTAGTTTTAAGCAAAATTTTCCAATTTAGATATTATGTTTTCAAATGAAATCGGCATTCGTGTCAGGATCGATACACTGACTACTGTGTTGATGAATACCCTCGGGGACTAACAGTCCACAAGCAGTGGCATCGACCTAGTAGTAATAAATGTCAAAATATCGAAGTTTTAAACTATATAATATCTCCCTCCTACCATACCTTGTCCTTAGACTTCGTTTTGCTTGTAATTTAGATCCTTTTAGAAGATATTCTCTTTGAGATTATCATACCTGTTTAGTATTTATTCTTCCATATGTTTTGATTTGATCTTCACTGAAGAAACGCAAATTGTCATAATGACACTTTGCAAAATATACAGTTACTTCCGTTATTTGTTTTGTATATTCTTTATTTGCATTCTGGTTACATCAACATAATAAATTAAATGTGACGAAAAACTAAAAATTGAATAAAGTACAGACCAAATAAGTTGCATGAAAAAAATGATAATAAACTGTAGTGCCATCCGTCAAAACGTACAATTTTGGAAAGTTATTGTAATTATAAAACCATACTTTTTTTGGTGATGTCAAGACGAAGAGAACATAAAGGAATCAAGCAGCATAATTCAAAAATACCACGACACCAGCAAATCTCTGAAGTAAACCAAACAGAAAAATCTGTTAATAACAGAGCAGGTACGTATCACATGGGATTTTTTTTCTGCGTATGATTTGTTTGAATTTATATTATGTTATTAATGTTTTTTTCTTTATCGCAGTAAGGTTTATTCCTCTTACAAATTGTATCTAAAAGTGATCATTTTCAAACATCAAAATGAGTGCATATAACTTTTTTAATCGCAATGCACTGATACAGATTGATTGACAAAATTAAAATGAAAACAGTGGAATACACAACAAATGTTTGATATTCAACATCTCATTACCATGAGGGTTTTATCATTTCATAGTCTCTTGTATCGATGTTGACCCAATCATTGCCAGATTTCATTCTTTTGCGTTTGCATTATAACATATATCACTAGTTTTGTCATTTTGATCTTATCACGATCTTAACACAGGCTTAACACAGGCTTTAACACAATTTTGTTAAGACAGTGTAAGATTTTAAGTTGGTTTTGAAGATTATTGATTTCAAGGACGATCAACACATTTCAAGATAGTTTAAGATCAAATAGGATCCACCTGTAAATTGCGTTCGGGGACGATCAAGACATGGTTAGGTTGTTAAGATCAAACAAGATCTCGATTTGATCTTGTTTGATCCGGACGAGCTTAGTACATCTTGATCGCCCTTGTAGAAAATAATCTTGTTTAATCTTCTTGATAAACTGTAGAGGTCTTGATTGTCCTTGAAAGCAATTATCACTTACCTGAGGCTATTCACCAGCCCAGTAGTCAGTACTTCGGTGCTGATCCGAAAGCCGATTTTATTCGGAACCTTACGATTTTTGTAATTTTTGTTGAAAACTAAGGAGTATCTCAATCATGCAAAGTTCTGTCCTCAGCTAATTTTGGCTTTATATTAAGATCATATTGGTTATTTGTTCCCTATCAGTTTTTAGACATTTTTGAGTTGATGGTCTTCCAAACGTTTAGATTTCGTCTGCACTGAAGAGACATAAGTTGTCGGAATGTGCATATGCAGAATCTAAATTCAAAGTAACATCGGTATTTAGTTATTTGTTAATTGCTGGTGGACTGTTATTCCCCGGGGTATTCACCAGCCCAGTAGTCAGGACTTCGGTGCTGACCCGAAAGCCGCTTCTATTTGGAACCTTACAATATCTAAATTTTTGTATATTTTTTTTGAAAACTAAGGAGTATCTCCCTCATGCAAAGCTCTGTCCTTAGCTGATTTTTGCTTTATATTTAGATCATATTGGTTATTTGTTCTCTATCATTTTTAAACATTTTTTGAGTTTCTGGTCTTCCAAACGTTTAGATTTTATCTGCACTAAAGAGACATAAGTTGTCGAAATGCGCTTATGCAGAAACTAAATTCACAGTAACTTCGGTATTAAGTTACTTGAAATACGACTGAATATCTTTCACAGTCTAAACAAAATTGAGTTAAGACCGTGATAAGGTAAAAATGGACAAACAAGATCATGACAAATCTGCTAGTGATAGTAACTTTTATATGAATCATTGAACCTTAATAAAATCATATTATTCCAACCGTTAGTGGAATTTTTAAAACATTCTTTATCATTTGTTTTAGCTCATAATAATTTAGACAGGCTTAGCTTTTATCGTAACTCTGAAGTCCGTCATATACTTCAAATATCTTATTCTCTTAAACTATGTGTCCAATTTCAACCAAATTAGATCACAAGAGGTCTGTTTTATTCCCCTTTACCACTTGTGATATTGATATTCGTATGTAAGATAGACGCGCGTGGAGTATAGGTTAGCTAATGAAATGCATAAAAAATGATCTGTCTGAAATGACTTCAGTAATTTTATCAGATTTTGTTATTTATTGTCTGTGTGAGATCCAGTTTGATATTTATGATTTCTATATACGTAATTAATCGAAGATGGCCTTAAGCAGGGAACACATTTTTGATATTGGAGCATGATCTTTAAGAAAATAATTTCAAAGAGTATCTTATCTATTCATAGTTGGCCTAAAAAATCTATGAATGGTTTACCTTGATGTAATATTACAGACGGATCAATTGCATGTAAAGTTAACTAAACCACAAGGTTCAGGAGCAATACAAGCTCTCGCAGCCTTTTGTAACATTTTCCCCAGAAACTTTTTTTTAAGTACAGATGGTTGCAGACACAACGTTCCAAAAAGTGCACTTAAAGTGAACTTGAAGTTCACTTTTCAAGTACACTTCGCGTTCGCGTTCTCTTAGCTGTCGCGAAGTTCACTTTTTAGGAATAGGCAGGTATTTTTGCGTTCACTATTGGACTTGAAGTGCACTTGAAAGCTGTCGCGAGGACAACTCGTTCATAAACACAGATAAGCCCGGAAGACAAAACAATTACCAAAGGACAAACCAAAACCGTAAAACCGGGAATTATCAACAATTCGGAGAAATTATGAGCTCAAACATCCAATATTAGAGAAAGAAAAATGTCCAATATGAAAACAAGAAAAATGATGATGCTATTCAGCCTCATTTTTTAGGACAAACCAATATGTACAAAGACCCCTCGTGGAGGATAATCATCAGGCAAAGGAAGCGCCTAGGGTAATTAACCTATCAAATAAAAAATTAACAGATGAAAATATAAATATTTTATCATTAGGTCTAAAATTTACACCGACCCCTCAAAGACAAAATTTAAATGAAATTAAAGACGATATTTCTAAATTTACACGAAAATTACGTTTGGTTGAAGAATTATACGATAAAGAAATAGATGATGAATCAATTGTACGAAATCCAAGTAAATATACTCCTGCAAAAGGTAGGAACAGAACATTGGATACGTTTTGTGATCACATTACGAATTTTCCGTACGAAAATTTACCAATGAAAAAAATCAAACCAAATGTAACAAAAAATCAATGGAACAATATATTTGAACTTAAAAATGACAAAAGCATTATTATTAAAGAAGCCGACAAAGGTAATGCAGTTGTTATTATGGATACCGAATATTACCAAAACCTAGTAATGACAATGTTAAGTGATAATACATATTATGAAGAAATTTATATATATAATCAGAGGAAAATCATGGAAAAATTAACAGTTCTGCTTAATTTATACAGAAAAGGATTAACAGATAAAGAAGTTGATTATATTTCAAACTTCCGTTGTAAGACTAGTAATTTCTATGGCTTGCCCAAAATACATAAAAGTAAATACATAAACGATGTTTGTTCGACGTCCACTTCTGTATGTGTTTACATTCCATCACCCCCAGACTTAAAATTAAGACCAATAATTGCTGGTCCAGCCTGCGAGACACATAGACTTAGCAATTTTATTGATATCCTTTTAAAACCATTTTTACAACATGTAGAAAGCTATATCCGAGATGACATGGACATGCTTGATCATCTTCCCAGAACAGTAACTCGAAATACTATAATTGCTTCTTTTGATGTTGTTAATCTTTATACAAACATTCCGCACGATTTTGGAATCGAGGCAATCTCGTACTGGATAAATGAATATCCACATGAATTACCGGAACGTATGAATAAAGATATTATTCTTCATGGTCTTAAATTTATCCTTGAAAACAATTACTTTATATTTGATTCTAAATATTATAGACAAAAATGTGGTACAGCAATGGGAACGAAAGTTGCCCCTACATATGCGAATTTAGTCATGGGATTCTTAGAA
Organism: Modiolus philippinarum; assembly: GCA_002080025.1. Taxonomy (NCBI): domain Eukaryota; kingdom Metazoa; phylum Mollusca; class Bivalvia; order Mytilida; family Modiolidae; genus Modiolus; species Modiolus philippinarum. The sequence goes on from MJUU01021516.1 coordinate 96,128, forward strand.
ATCAAGTTGTATGAAAAAGTCCGAGAGAAATTCGGTAACCTATTTCACAACTTCGTCAAAAATACATGGAAAAGATTTTTAGACGAGTGCTTTATCTTATGGAAATATTATAGATCACAATTACAAGAATTTCATGATTTAATTAACAGTATTAACGAAAATATTCAATTTACAATGGAGTATAGTGAAAAAAGCTTACCATTTTTATATATTCTTATTATCAAAGAAGACGGTACAATAAAAACTGATGTATATTATAAACCCACGGACACGAAACAATACCTGTTATTCAACTCTTGCCACCCTAAACACACAAGGATTAACATTCCGTATAATATGGCAAGACGACTTTGCACAATTATTTCGGACAGTGAAACTCGTGACAAAAGATTGGAGGAATTAAAATTTATACTGTATGCCAGGAACTATCCTCCGTCAGTAGTGGATACAGGAATATTAAAAGCCAAAGCCATTGATATCCAAGAATTAAGAAAAGTACGATCCCGAAATGATGAAACTGATATAATTGCATACGTGTCTACACACAACCCTAGAAACCCAGAAATATTTAATACTATTTTTCAAAACAAACCGTTATTACAACAAGATAGCAGAATGAAAGCTGCTTTGCATAACACAAATTTCATTAAAAGTAAACGACAACCAAAATCACTAAAGAAAATATTAACATCTGCAAAATTCGAAACGGTAAATTCAAAAGCAAATGTTAGCAAGTGTAATAAACCAAGATGTGGTATATGTCATATTT
>MJUU01021516.1:104178-114374 GCA_002080025.1 Modiolus philippinarum
TGCGTCAGCATCCAACTGTATTATAGCAAATTTCTTCATTACGAATGCTAGTCTATTCTATTATAGCAAATGAACAAACTGGTGATCAATATGTAAACATAGATACAGTGAATACTACAGAAGACTCTGATGAACATTTGACATCTAGTTCCTTCATCGTGGTGGATGACCTAGGCGATGGCAACACATATTATAACATGGTGGATATAACTACAAAGGTCAAAGTAGAGGGTCTGAAGAAATATATCGCGAGCAAGCAAACAACAGATGCCTTGAAAGAAGAATTTAAGGTTTTATTTTATCTTTCTTCAAATTTTGTACAGAAATATGGTAGTTTAACTATAGTTACCTATTTAATATCTTTCATTTATTTTGATATTGCTGTTTAAAAAATCTCTACATAAAACGTTTAGACATTCGTTACTGTAAGCTTAAAATTTTGTTGTAACCTATTTGCGACAGACACTTGACTATAAGAAGAATTCAATAAAATTGATTATTTCTCCTTCGTTCCTCTCATCCGAAAATCTTGTCTCTCCTAATATAGGAATATTGCAAGAAATAATGAATATTAGGATATGTTTCTCGTTACCACTTCGCCAACAAGCACCAGTCCTGTTTATTCACAAAAATACACATCTCGCTTGAGGGGGGGAATATTGTTCACCTCTGGTTGAAGACCTTCAGGCGACATCAAGATGTAGACAAGAATAAAAGCCCTGTCCTTGATAAACTGGAGTTCTCTGTGTATCGTGTTCGTTATTGTCACATGTACATTCACTCCATATCCTTTCATTTTTTGTATGTATGAGCATATAAATCATACAATGCAATTTTATAGGAACGGCTCAAGAAAAGTACATGAACCTAAATTTTAATTATTTCAGCGCCAAATAAAGCCTGCAGATCAACGCAAATGATAACTTTTTAAAAAAGTACCGAAGTTACTCTACATTTTGTTTCCATATGGCAATTTCAAAAGCTTATTGTAGCGAGATACGGTGACCAAAGGCTTAAATACTTATGCATTCGATGTACACACGAGACGATCAAGAAGTTATGTATGATAAAGGTAGACTCGACATTCACATTTCTACTGTAAATACCATACCAATCCGTCATCGGTCTTTCCGGTTGGATATAAATTTAAATAAACATGCGACTGAAATCACTAATGTGTTGTTTTGTGATGCTCTGTTTGTACATTGTTCTGACATTGTGTCTATAGTATGGACTAATTGCTCTTTTTTCAGTTTCTATCAGTCATACAGATATTGTATCAATGGTATTGGAAAAAATCAGTAAACTGATATTTAACCCAAATTTTGTAAGTGCCAGCCCATAACTAAGATATCATTGTATCGAAACCAAATTCAAACTTTTCAATTGACTATCACTCCGTAAAAAACGGTGAATTAAAATAAAACTTAAAATGATCTGTAACTCATAGTTTAAAAGTCATATGCCAAAAATTAGCTCATTTACAAAAAAAGCATAAGAAAACTTGATAGTGCCGGATGGGCAGACAAACTGACATGTAAACCTACAGTCCCCTTCGACGATACTGTAAAGGAACTAATTATAATTTTGTTTTGTAGAAAGCTCCTTATGGATCTCAGCATCCAGCAACAAAAGCTCAAAGTAAAGAAAATATGCCAAAGAATCGATTTAAAACAACATTTCCATGTAGGTTGTTCAATATAGAAAAAATTTTAAAAGCAGCACTACCAAACATAAGATCAAAGTAAAGAAAATATGTAAAAAAAGCTTTTCCGTGTAAGTTGTTTCATATAGATAATATGTAGCAAAAACATGGAACTACACAAGCCAAAGTTAAAAAAATGCCAGAAAATTGATTAATATGACATTTTATATAGAGAAATACGCAATTAAATCAGTGCCCAACAGTACAAACTCAAATTAAAGATACTTAGTCAAAACTTGACATTTCAATGTAGGTCATTTTATATAGAGATATATGCAATAAGAAAAGGGAGAAATTTTTAAGATTGCATTATTTCTTGTGTACTGGAAGATATAGTAGTTTAGCTAACAAGTCAGAATTTATCCTTAATTATCTAAACTATAAAAGTGTGTGACATATAGATACAATGGTTATTTTCTCCATTGTCTTATTGTGAATTTCGATTCAAAATTCTTGACATATATATGGTTTTAAAATACGGTACAGTGGTGGTAGTAGACCATACCCAAATTCAAGGTCTGCACTCCCTTATTTAGGTTTTTTGACTGATCTCAGGATGAACTGGTTCCCTCTGCATTCCATTTAGAACTGAGCACTGACGAAAGTAGAAATATTCTGATATGATTCTTGAAAACTGATTTACTTATCAGAAAACCGAAGTTGACTATATTTGATGCAGCAGAGGGAAAAAATTTTGTATAATTTTTTACAGCAGCACCCAACGGAAATTAAATATTTTTGTCAGTGATAGGCAATTGATTCTTGGTTCTTAAGTAAAATTAGTGATAGCATAACAGATTATATTTTAAGTCAGATGACTTCTGAGATTCACTAATCAATAAAAAATCACCAAACCTTTAATGTATCTAGTATATTGAATATAACACTTAATTTGAAATTCTGAAGATTTTTGTTTGCCCACATCCAAGAAAGATAACTCTTACAAAGTGATAAATAAGGGAGTGCAGCCCACTTACTTAGATATGATCTATTTTTCATGGGTTTCAACATAATTTTGTGGGTATTAACAAAATTACAGTACAGAGTTGTCAAGAGATGAAGTCCAAGTGGAAAATAGATAAAGCAGATGTAAAACTACCAGAAAATTGTCAACCGCAATGGCCCTGACTTGGTACAGGCGTTTCAAAATAATGGTGGATTTACCGGTTTTATTGCACGCGAACCATATTTCGGTAGTGTCTAGTAGCACCTCAACAGTAATCGAGAGGTCGTAGACAGTAAAAAGAAATGTTCATCCTAGAACTAAGTAAAAATGAATCTTGAATCGCGGTTTTTGAGGATATATTGATGGATTCATCTAGGAGAAGATGCGTTATAAATGGGAAGAACACCATCAATGTATCTATAAGTGATATTGAAGGATCAAGCATCTTTTATCTTATGAAGCTTTATGACTTCCTGAAGAAATTCAGTCTCGTAGGAATATAAAAACAAGTTTGCAAGAAGAGGAATACAGTTCGTGCCCATTTTATGCCAACTTGCTTTTGATAAATAGCACCTCCAAAGATGACAAAAATATTACGAATAATAAAATCAAGCAAACTGCACACCTGTTTTTCATCGTAGCATACTTTTCTTTTTAAATTGTTTGTTTTTGTTTTTTTTAATGTGGATTTATAAAATAATTTATAAGATAATGCATTTTTTTAATCTTTAAAGGCTTCTTGAATCAAACCTTTCATTCGTGATCATGAGGATGCATGGTATAGAGTGAATAAAATTCAATTGTTTTGAGAGAACGTATAAATCGGCAAACAAATACAGAAGCAAAAATAATAAAAAGGGGGGATTCAAGGTATTTGAGAAAACGAACGGAAATTAAGATTTTCCAATAAACCTTTCGAATTTTTAAGTATCCACATGTGATTTATGTCACTTCGGCCATGGATAGTTTCACAGTATGCTTTATGTCCGTCTTTGACTGCAGACAAAATCTTATTTCAATAGACGGTTCAGGTGTTGAACAAGATGAAGATCCAGCGATGTGCATTTCATTCCGTGTTTTTTTTGTAATTTAGGTAGCCAGTATGGGTATGGCAGGTCTTTATTTTTACTTAGTTTGAATATTTAAAGATGACATGAATGATCTGTGATTGGAAAGGATTTTATCTTTGTCAAATGCGTGGTGTATTTTGATCGATGTCTAGTTTTTTTATGAGACAGTTTTAATAATGTGCTTTACATTCAAAAACGATGTTATTCGAAGCTTTGTTTGTGTGTACGACATCATATTTTTATGTAATGTAAAGAGGCACTTACGGGCTTCAAGATCTTTAAATACAAACTTTGGTCGATTGTAAACACATCTGCGTAGTTTGGTAACACGACACCGCACCAAGGATCAAATGGATCATACCCAATCAGACAAGTGTTCAAGCTTTGGTTCTTGGCCCGTTTCTCTCTTATTCATGTTCTGGAGTAATCCTCAACAGTGTCCATAACGATCTTGAAGTTCAAATTCCAATAAATACGCTATGGTTCTCGGAATGTCGGAACATTGAAAACACCTTCCGTCGGCAGAAATTCGTTTTCAATGATCTCTAGATGATGGGTAACGACATGTCCAGAGGAACTGTAAAGAGAGGCAGGACAATCGCATATCAGAGGGGATTTCAGAAAATTCTCAATGTCTAGGTCCTGCAATCGCTAATGGTCTTCGTACAGCGGTAAGATACTATATGTTTGAAATAAGAAGGGATTTTAGAAGTGACCTCTTTGCGATTCAAAATATTGCTGGTGTTAAGAGCATCTTTTGCTTTGTTGGCATCCGGAATATGAACAATTTCCAATTATCGTTGTTAAGAGATTCGATCTTTTCAGATTTGAATACACGGAAGGACGCTACGTCAGCAATGATATTGCTTAGTTTGTATCCCAGAGTAAAACTATTTAGGACTTCTTTCTCGACTCGAAAATCCCGTAAGTTTTTCAACACGTGAATTCTGAGAGAAAATAGTGGTGCACGAACATGATGAACACCCAAAGGTGAGCTCACACTGTTTGGTCGTGTTAATAGAAGATGATGCACCAACAAAGGTTCTGGATTTTTAATGTTTATGACAATGACTCTGTCTAGAACTTTGACTGACATTGAATAAGATCATCACATTAACATCACTGCACCTAGGACTGGATGATATTCCTATACTTTTGATATAATAATTACTACCATAAGGCATTGTAATTATTATTATTCAGAATGAATATAAAGGTGCAGAAACACTTTGAAATGTAGAATTTGCGAAGCTTTACTATCAATTTGTGTCCGAAATTTTTCTATAATTATGTTTTTGAGTATATCCTGTACAATTTAACTTGTTGCTAGCACTACTTAGTTATTGTCATTTATTTGTTAGATTTTTACATTTGGTATTTATTACCACTGGACCGATACCTTTGCTAGTGGACTGTTAGTCCCCGAGGGTACTCACCAACCCAGTAGTCAGTACTTCGGTACTGACCCGAAACCGATTGTATTGAAACTTGCGATATCTAAATTTTGGAAAATTTTGTTTAAAACTAAGGAGTATCTCCCTCATGCATAGCTCTGTCCTTAGCTGAATTTCGGCTTTTCTATTTATATCCTTTTGGTTATGTGTTTTCTATCAGCTGTAAAAGGTTGTTTTTCGGTTAATGGGCTTCCAAATGTTTAGGTTTAATCTGCACTGTTGAGGCATAAGTTGTCGAAATGCGCATATGCAGAATATAAATTAAAACAGTGACTTCGGTATTTTGCTATTTATTACCACTGGGCCGAAACCTTTGCTGGTGGACTGTTAGTCCCCGAGAGTATTCACCAATCCAGTAGTCAGTACTTCGGTGCTGACCCGAAACCGATTGTATTGAAACTTGCGATATCTAAATTTTGCAAAATTTTGTTTAAAACTAAGGAGTATCTACCTCATGCATAGCTCTGTCCTTAGCTGAATTTTGGCTTTTCTATTTATATCCTTTTGGTTATTTGTTTTCTATCAGCTGTAACAGGTTTTTCGGTTAATTGGCTTCCAAATGTTTTGGTTTAATCTGCACTGATGAGACATAAGTTATCGAAATGCGCATATGCAGAAAATGAATTATTAATAACTTCAGTATTATGTTATTTATTACCAATGGACCGATACCTCTGCTGGTGGACTGTTTTCACCAACCCAGTAGTCAGTACTTCGGTGCTGACCCGAAACCGATTGTATTGAAACTTCCAATATCTAAATTTTGCAAAATTTTGTTTAAAACTAAGGAGTATCTCTCTCTTGCATAGCTCTGTCCTTAGCTGAATTTTGGCTTTTCTATTTAGATCCTTTTGGTTATTTGTTTTCTATCAGCTGTAACAGGTTTTTCGGTTAATGGGCTTCCAAATGTTTTGGTTTAAATTGCACTGTTGAGACATAATATGTTGTCGAAATAAGCATATGCAGAAAATAAATTAACAGTAACTTCGGTATACATAAGTGACGATGTAATTATGTTGTTGCTTCACAAAAGATCTTGGAGAGTACTAAGATTGTAAATGACCCTCTCGTTTTGCTAAAGTTTTCATTCAAAAATTGTCCTGCGAAAGGTTGAAGGCTTTTCTGACACATAATGCATAAACTGTTAATTCAGTTAAAGTCTATCATTCAGTAGTATCAAAGATCTAAATCAGAACTCAATAGGATTTATAGATTTGTGCTCTCTAATTATGTTATGGGTTATCATTTAAAACTTTTACTACAATTTTACGGCTGTCCTGTCGATTGTTATGGTTCCTACAATCGAATGTCAGCATACTACACTTACTTATTCTTTTTAGACTATCATTCATTAGTTTTGAAAAGATCTTACGCAGCAACTCAAATCATGTAAATGTCTGATTGTGTTATACAATATTATTCCGAGGTCCTTTGAAAACATCGAAAGTAGTTTTTTTCTAAGATTATTATGAGAAATTGTCTAATATTGTTGTAGATGATCATTCAAGGATAATTAGAAAAGATCCCATACAATCCTTACTCAGATTACATATTGTCTAATATTGTTGTAGATGATCATTCCCGTGTCGTTTTGGAAAAGATCCCTGGCAATTCTAACTCAGATTATATAAATGCTAATTATATTAACGTAAGTATAAGCTATAAATCGATGTCCAACAAACGAATTGGCAATCTCAAAATCTTAACTGCGTACTGATTGTTCAGCAAACAACATTATTTAAAAACTACAGTAAGATTCCGAGTTTCACTTAAAGATAAAATCTTGCCTACTAAGCCTGGGTAATGGTATTGTGAAATGATAAAGGTAATGCATTACTTCTATAAAATGGACGTAAATGCACATTACTTTAAATTACTTTTACATTACTTCAGGTATTTGATGAGCTTTTTCAGGAAACATTTATTTTAAATATTTTGATTTGACTTTTTATTGGCGTTCTCTTGCTTTGCATACAATAAAAAAATATTCATAATTTCCAATCCTAAATATGTAGAACTTTTTTTCATATTCTGCATAACATGTACACACATACAAAAAAATCAAATAATTAAAACTAAATACAAGTGGGATAATCATTAATTACATTTATAGTTGTTTTTTATCCTTTGGCCAAAATGAAACAAGTGTTATATTTGTTAATCATATAATATTTCATTTTATAATAAGGCAAATTTTTGATATTTGGACACTTTATTAATAAAAGTCAGAGAAAACACTGAAGACCTAGATTTTACCTAATACAGTCTTATATATTATTCGTATTTGAGTGTTTTGAAAATGTGTTTCTCATTAGTTATTTATGCTTGCCACCTGAAGAAAAGATCATAGGATCTACTTGTATGACCCCGTATTTCTTACCCTATACTTTTCAGATTTTGATTTTAAATTGACATTTTATTTCTGTGCAGAATTTATTATTTTTTGTTATCCATTTGTAAGCATACAACATTTTTTCCAAAGATTTGTTGAGAGTCAATGTACAGTCAAATGAAATTCAAAGCAGAAATATTTTTGTCACTGTATATGCTTAAATTCAAATATAACCAGAGTAATGACTGTCGGTAACGACAATTATCCCCGCACACCCTGTTTGATACAGAAAACAGCTATGGACTTTAGGCATAACTTTTTTAACATTTTTGAAATTAAACTATTGATAATCACTATTTTTACCACAAGGAATGCAAGAATATATGATTGTTAGGCAGAATTCCAAAAGAAATAAGTGGTCTTTTAGACTTTCAGGAATTTTGCTTCAATTGAATCAAGTATTTTTGAAATCCAATTGTTGAAAATTATTGTCCTAATCCAAACAAATCCTAAAAATATGGTTGCTAGGTAGAGTTCCAAAAAAGTGGTCTTTGGGACTTTGAGGATATTTACCAAAATTGGAATCAAATTTTGGAATGCTAAGTTTTTAGAATTTTGTTTCCTTTAAAACACTTGCAAAAATGTAAGATTATATGCTAAAATGTACATAAATATTAGTCTTTGATATTTTCCGGAAATACCAAAGTTTGAACAGTACTAAAATTCTGAAAGCTTTTTGCACATCTACAGGCTATTCTCAACAATTCCACAATAAAATTAAATCCTCACCCCCAAATTGTTGGAGGAATTCACGTTGTATGCCACATGTGTCAAAATCGACATCTTGGGGCATCTTGTTTGCATCAAGAACAATATCAAAACCTTAAAGCTTTTTGAGCATCTGCAGATTACATGCAACAATTCTATAACAAATTTAAAACCACAAATCCAAAAATGTAGGAGTAGTTTGCGTCGCAAGAAAGTGTGACGGACGGACAGACGGACGAGGCCAACGACAAAATCCCCGAACTTTCATTCGAAATTGCGGGAATAATTAAGGTAGATCGATCCTAATTAAAATATCAAACATATTTTTTTTTTAATTTTGAGATATTTTGTAGATTTTAGTCCATTTGTTCAAAAAATAAAATAAAAATGATATATCACCGATCATCTTTTCCTGTTATCAGGCTTTGAAAATTAGGCCAAATTCAGTATGTTTCAGCAATATTTACAAAGAATATACAGGGAAATGTGACAACATGGTAATTATTTAGCTTTCATATGAAATAAATATCAGAAAGATTTTTTTTTTAATTTTTGATATTTCGGAGATATATACTTCAGCTATATGTAGAGCTGAAAAAATCTATATGTCATCGTTCGATTAAGAGATATATTTTATATAACTAACGAAATAGACAACATTTACGGGAAAAGGGAGCTAATTCGCGGGAAAGTGTATGTCGATCTATTATGACGTCACAATAAAAAAGGCCAAATAAGGAATATTCCGGCTTGAAAATCAAGTTAATTCCGGTTCGACTCTTGTTTCACAAATGCGCCAATCGAATGCGTCGTGTATTAATGTCGATCTACCTTAAGTGTTAAATATTCTCACATTTTATGATGCTTAATGCCATATGTGTAATGTAATGGAAGGTAGTCTCAAGTAATGTGCAATATGATGCATTATATTGCAACGTAATTGACCCCAGGCCTGTAACCTACAATGTACTGAGTCTTACGCTTCACAAAAATTCCAACACACATCATTTCATTTCGACATCGAGTAAATATTCTTCTGCTAACGTATCCATCTGTTAAACAGCAAAAAAAGAAATTGGTTATTAAGTATTGCGAAAAAAAAATTATCAAGTCTCTGGTGTAAATTACTTTTGGGATGTACAAAATTCGACTGAAGTTTTAGATAAATTGCAGTCAATAAAAAGATCAGTTTCATCTTTTGACTATTATGATTTTTGTATTCTTTACCTTCGGTATTTTGTTATTTATTAACCGATCGGTCAATTCAACTGCTGGTGGATTGTTAGTCCACGAGGGTATTCTCCAATCCATTAATCAACTACTTATGTTCTGGTCCGGAAACATGGAAACTTTCAAGATCTAATTGAATTTAAAAATTGTTGAAAACTAAGGAGTATTTCCCTCATGCAAACATCTGTCCTTGACTAATTTAGATACTTTTGATTATTTGCTCTTTATCAGCTTTTTTACATCTTTCTATTTCCAGAATCCCAATCTAACTGAAACTTAAAACAGCAAATAGTTATTCATAATGCTGCAATTTATGGGTCTGATTTTCATGATTGACTTTGGTCTATGAAAAAATCAAATTAATAATTCAGTACCATGCAACGTAGCTCCTTACCGTTTGACCAACGTGAAACGGATTGCTCACGGGACGTGAACGGATCGCAAACGGGAACGTAACGTGATGGAACGGGACGAATCGTTGTATGTGCATAACAGTCCACGTCCAGGTAGTCGTCATTTGACAAATACAATTCCTCTATTGACGAGAAAGTAATCGTCATTAAATGATATGCAAAATGTTCAATACATTAATAGATTATTGAAATTTTCCGAAGTTATGAAAATTAAATCGTGATAATGGTTCCTTTTTTATATAAAATTTACTTTGACAATAACTGGAAACAGTCGAATT
>MJUU01021516.1:115300-126298 GCA_002080025.1 Modiolus philippinarum
ATATACACCGGTCAATGCGAAACTTTCCTTTGACACATTATTTTGTTAAAAATTCCATAAAAATGAAAAAAATGTAATAAAAAACTACTTCTGAATCTTCATTTAAGTCATTACTTATATACCAGTCAGTGCGAAACTTTCATTTACACATCATTTTGATAAAAATTCCATGAAAATTAAAAATTGTGATAAAAAATTACTTATGAATCTTCATTTTAGTCAGTACATATAAACCGGTCAGTGTGAAACTTTCCTTTTACGTATTATTTTGTTAAAAATTCCATGAGAATGAAAAAATGTTGATAAAATTTACTTATGAATTTTCATTTTAGTCATAACATATACACCAGTCAGAGCCAAACTTTCCTTTAACAAATTATTTTGTTCAAAATTCCACAAAAATGTGAAAAAAGATCACTTGTAAATCTTCATTTTAGTTATTACATATACAACGGTCAGTGCAAAACTTTACTTTTACACATAATTTTGTTAAAAATTCCATGAAAATGAAAAAATGTGATAAAAAATTAATTATGAATCTTTATTTTTGTCATTACATATACGCCGGTCAGTGCAAAACTTTCCTTTTACACATTATTTTGTTAAAAATTCCTTGAAAATGAAAAAAATTGATAAAAATTTACTTATAAATCTTCATTTTAGTCATTACATATAGACCGGTCAGTGCCAAATTTTCCTTTTATACATTATTTTGTTAAAAATTCCATGAAATTGAAAAAATGTGATACAAAATTAATTATGAATCTTTATTTTTGTCATTACATACACACTGGTCAGTGCAAAACTTTCCTTTTACACATTATTTTGTTAAAAATTCCATGAAAATGAAAAAAATTGATAATAATTTACTTATGAATCTTCATTTTAGTTATTACATATAGACCGGTCAGTGCCAAATTTTCCTATTCATTATTTTGTTAAAAATTCCATGAAAATGAAAAAAAATGTGATAAAAAATTACTTATGAATCTTCATTTTAGTCATTACATATACACTGGTCAATGCAATACTTTCCTTCTACATATTATTTTGTTCAAAATGCCATGAGAATGAAAAAATGTTGAAAAAATGAAAAAAATTTCTTATGAATCTTCATTTTAGTTATTACATATACACCGGTCAATGCGAAACTTTCCTTTGACACATTATTTTGTTAAAAATTCCATAAAAATGAAAAAATGTAATAAAAAACTACTTCTGAATATTCATTTAAGTCATTACTTATACACCGGTTAGTGCGAAACTTTCTTTTTACACATTATTTTGTTAAAAATTCCATGAAAATGAAAACAATTGATAAAAATTTACTTATGAATCTTCATTTTAGTCATTACATTTAGACCGCTCAGTGCCAAACTTTCCTTTTACACATTATTTTGTTAAAAGTTCTATGAAAATGAAAAAAAATTGAATAAAAAATTACTTTTGAATCTTCATTTAAGTCATTACTTTTATACCAGTCAGTGCGAAACTTTCCTTTACACATTATTTTGATAAAAATTCCATGAAAATGAAAAACTGTGATAAAAAATTACTTATGAATTTTCATTTGAGTCATTACATATAGACTGGTCAATGCGAAACACGCCTTTTACACATTATTTTGTCAAAAATTCCATGAAAATGAGAAAATGTGATAAAAAAATACTTATGAATCTTCATTCGAGTCATTACATATTAACTGGTCAGTGCCAAACTTTCCTTTTACACATTATTCTGTTAAAAATTCCATGAAAATGAAAAAAATGTAAGAAAAAATAACTTATGAATCTTCATTTAAATCATTACTTATATACCGGTCAGTGTGAAACTTTCCTTTACACATCATTTTGATAAAAATTCCATGAATTTGAAAAAAATGTGATAAAAAATTACTTATGAATCTTCATTTGAGTCATTACATATACACCGGTCAGTGCGAAACTTTCCTTTCACATATTATTTTGTTAAAAATTCCATGAAAATGAAAAAAAATGATAAAAATTTACTTATGAATCTTCATTTTAGTCAATACATATAGACCGGTCAGTACAAAACTTCCCTTTTACATATTATTTTGTTGAAAATTCCATGAAAATGATAAAATGTAATAAAAAATGACTAATGAATCTTCATTTAAGTCATTACACATACACCGGTCAATGCGAAACTTTCCTTTTACATATTATTTTGTTAAAAATTCCATGAGAATGAAAAAATGTTGAAAAAAAATTCTTATGAATCTTCATTTTAGTTATTACATATACACCGGTCAATGCGAAACTTTCCTTTGACACATTATTTTGTTAAAAATTCCATAAAAAATGAAAAAATGTAATAAAAAATTACTTATGAATCTTCATTTTAGTCATTACTTATATACCATTTAGTGCGAAACTTTCATTTACACATCATTTTGATAAAAATTCCATGAAAATGAAAAAATGTGGTAAAAAATTACTTAAATTAATGAATCTTCATTTTAGTCATTACATATACACCGGTCAGTGCGAAACTTTCCTTTTACATATTATTTTGTTAAAAATGTGATAAAAATTTACTCATTGCAAATCTACCAGCCAGTGCAAAACTTGTCTTATACACATTATTTTTTTTAAAATTCGATTACATCTAAAAATGAATAATTAAAACTGACTTGTTAAACTTAGTGATTACAATGCACCGATCAGTGAGAAAAATTTCCCTTGACACATTATTTTGTTTAAACTCGATGAAAATGGCAAATTTTGATGAATAACACCCGTCAATGCAGCAGTTTCTTTCGACCTTTATTTTATTAAAGACTCCATGAAAATGAAAAAAAAATATGATAGGCAATTATTTATTAATAGCAAAAAGATTGATCTGTTGCGATAATGTACCGATCGTGTATACACTAAGTGAAACGAATCTATATTTCGCAAAATCTTTAACCCGACACATCACGTGATATATGGACGAATCTGAACGCGAGTTGGACGAATAGGGATCTCGTCATCCGTCACGTTTCACGTCAATTGACGGGCTGGACGAGTAACAAGTCGTCACGTTAATTAACTGATCGCTGACTGACCGCTGACTGCTCCCTGACGAACGGATGACGGGTGACTGATCGTTTTTTCTGTAAGGGCTACGTTGCACAGTACTGTAGGTGTCATACCACTAAATCAGCCAATCATAGCTTAGAACATATGAGAAATTAGCCCTTTTAGAATCTAAATATAAATTTGAATTCTTGTCCGTTTTCAAATATATGTCGGAATGAAATAAATTATACACCTTTTTAATAATGACTTCAAGATGAAGAAGAACAATAGAAGCGTTGTTCCGGTGATTGATCTTTTCATGTATTTATAGAGACTTTGCACTGAAGGGACATAAGTTGTCGAAATGCGCATATGCAGAATCAAAATTCACAGTAACTTCGATATTTAGTTATTTGTTACCACTAGGTCGATGCCTCTGCTGGTGGACTGTTAGTCCCCGAGGGTATTCACNTATATAATTTTTTGTAAATTTTGTTGAAACTAAGGAGTATCTCCCTCATGCAAAGCTCTGTCCTTAGCTGATTTAGGCTTTCTATTTAGATCATATTTGGTAATTTGTTCTCTATCAGTTTTTAAACATCTTTGGCTTTATGGTCTTCCAAACATTTAGATTTTATCTGCACTGAAGAGACATAAGTTGTCGAAATGTGCATATGCAAAATCAAAATTCACAATAACTTCGGTATTTAGCTATTTGACAATTATGATCTTTGTATTCTTTACCTTCGGTTTTTTGTTATTTATTACCCCATCGATCGATCCAACTGCTGGTGGAATGTTAGTCCACGAGGGTATTCTCCAATCCAGTAATCAACTATTTAGGTTCTGGTCCGGAAACATGGAAACTTTCAATATCTAATTAAATTTTTTAAAATGTTGAATACTAAGGAGTATCTCCCTCATGCAAACATCTGTCCTTGGCTAATTTAGATACTTTTGATTATTTGCTCTTTATCAGCTTTTTACATCATTCCATTTCCAGATTCCCAACCTAACGTAAACTTAAAACAGCAAACAGTTATTCATAATGCTGCAATTTATGGATCTAATTTTCATGATTGACTTTGGTTTAGGACAAAAATCAAATTCATAATTCAGTACCATGCAACGTAGCCCCTTACCGTTTGACCAACGTGAAACGGATTGCTCACGGGACGTGAACGGATCGCTAACGGGAACGTAACGTGATGGGACGGGACGAATCGTTGTACGTCCATAACAGTCCATGTCCAGGTAGTCGTCCTTTGACCAATACAATTCGTCTATTGACGAGAAAGTAATCGTCATTAAATGATATGCAAAATATTCAATACATTAATAGATTAATGAAATTTTCCGAAGTTACGAAAATTTAATCGTGATAACTGTTCTCTTTTTTTAATAAAATTTACTTTGACAATAACTGGGAACAGTCGAATTCTTTAATTTAAAAAAAAAGAAATCTATGAATTGAAAAATCAATAAGTAAATTTCCTTTATTTTGTAAAAAACGCCACGAAAACGAAGAAAAGGATAAAAAATACATCAATTTTAATGAAATAATCATTTTTGTCTTTGCAAATGGACTGGACAGAGAAAAACTTTCCCTTTTTTTATTTTTTTTTTTCAAAATTCCATGAACAATTTTGAAAAAAAAAATACATTTGTAAATTTTCATTTTAGGTGTCATACCACTAAACTTAGAACATATGAGAAAATAGCCCTTTTAGAATCTAAATATAGATTTGAATTCTTGTTTTTAAATATACGTCGGAATGAAATAAGTGATACACCTCTTTTATGTTGACTTCTAGATGAAGAACAATAAATGCGTTGTTCCGGTGATTGGTCTTTTCGTGTATTTATAGAGACTTTGTCTCATGTACATGTACCATTTACTCAATATCCTTCCATTGTTTATTTATACCATGGTAACAACTGATCAATATTGTACGGAATGATATGCAAATTGATTAATTGAATAATTCAATCTGGCAATGGTATGACATATTTTTGAAAGTATTTCAGAAATGGATTATAACTTTAATTGCTTTTCAGGGAATCAACAACAAACGCAATTGCTACATAGCTTGTCAAGGTAGGTATATATTTACATCAGAAACCAGACCAGTTGTAATTGTCGTTTTTAACATTCACGCATTATCTTAAAACAATACCGAAGTTACTGTGAATTACTAATATGATGAAGAAGAAAGTTTTTTCATCCACCATTTTTTTTGTTTCCTTTTCGTTACTGTCGAGCATGCAGTTTGTACAGTGATTTTGTGAATAGAGAAAAAAACTGTAAAAAGAGCTGCTAGGTCAGGGATTGTTCAGTCTATGTTACTTTCATCCCTTAAAAAAATTCTATGGCTGTCACCATAACATCGTTGAAAGATATGACCTGTAGGTGTCCCACATAAAAACGGATATTTCAGCCAGATTTACGTCTTCCTGGATTTGACTATACCGACTTTGACTATCTGACAATGTGACGGGTGTTGTAAACAGACTAAATGATGTTCCCCTTCCGGAGCACCTGATGTCACTCTGAGTTTTATGGGAGTTTATTTTCTCGTTTCAAAAATGTCTTTGAAATTATCCGTTGTTCCTTCGGTATTCTACTGCCCTTGTTTTGCTTGATAATGTTAAACAAAAATTGCTATCGAAATAGCAGTACGTTTTAGTTGTGAAATGGCCGATAGATTCTGTGTAAGCTGTGTGCTTAATCGTCTTGGTTGATTATATATAATTGCAGTATCTTGTAAATATAAGAAATATTTTGCTATTTGCAATTATGCTGTTATAAAGAACTCTTGTACATGGAGTGTTTTAGTTTATAAATTCTGAAATCCAATATCTTGTTTAATATAAATCATAGACTACACCGATCACATGATTATCTTCAAATCCTTTAGTAATTACATTTTTGTCCACAAATGAATGCCGAAACAATAATGGAGAAAGGGGAAATTCTAAAATCAAAAATAAAAGAAAAAGAAAGAAAAAAAAGAAAAAAAACGAACTTTTGATTTACCATACATTAAGAAAGAACACGACAACTTCGATTTAACACCAACTGAGGCAACATAACAAGGCCATACAAATAATAAATATGAAAAACGTTTACTGTCATTAAAATAGTTACCATAATGCTATTTTTAATTGCTATTGTGTGTATTTATTTTCGCAATACTTGGCACGTGAATGTTGATTTAGGTAATAGCATTAGTAATAATATAAAAGTTACTACATCTCGATGCTTTTACTACATCTCAATGCTTAGGACCACTGACAACCACCATCGAAGACCACTGGAGAATGATATGGCAGGAAAACATTAAGAAGATTGTAATGTTAACTAATCTCATTGAGGGTAACAAGGTAGGATATCACTTGACTTTTACATTGCCATTGTAAGCAACATTCGCATTTATACGTTACCATGTGTGTTTATAAATCAGTATGTGGTCTTATATTAATAAGTTCGGTTAACACCACATGGTAACGTAAGTTTTAAGAACAACATTACAGGTTGGTTAAAAGTGGTATAGTGTACACCAATCAAGCACAACCAACCGATTGTAAAAACGATTTTGATACTTAAACCCCTGATATCTAAAGTATGAGAACCACACAATGACAATATAAGACTTTAAGACTACCGGCTGAATGCTTGCAGTGAATTTATTAAGAAACCCTATGTTTAAGGTGATTTTTAAATAGTAATCTAGCTGCCTGCAGGTTCAAACAAGCTAGTCTGCATATAAAATAGCAAGACATAAGACAAGAACTCAAAATTATTTATATATTTAAAATAATAATTCTAATATTAAAAATATATGGTTCATATGGTTTTGTCTAAGGGTCAGAAAAATGACATAAACCAATAAGCTACTAAACAGATCTTTCAATATCATACATTTTTACTAACTGTGTGACGGGTGTCACATGTGAAGCAGGTCATGCTCACCCTTCCGGAGCACCTGATGACACTCCTGTTTTTTAAGGGGTTCACACTGTTAGTGCCTTATTTTTTGTGTCGTTTGTTTTATGTACTGTTTGTTTCGTCTTCGTCATTTACGTTCTCTGTATATATGTAATCCTTATATTGCCATGCATTCTGGATATACGGTTTTTTGGCTCTTGCTTCGGTATTCATTTGGAAATTTATTCATTCTACTTGATGTAATTAAATACCGAACTTTCTGTAAATTTAACTTCTGGATATGGTCATTTCGACAACTTATGTCTCGTAAGTGCAAATAAAATCTAAACATTTGGAAGGCCATTCACTAAAAGATTTTTAAAAGCTGAAAGAGAGCATGTAACCAGTATGATCTTAATGGAAAGCCATAATTAGCTAAGAACAGAGCTTTGCATGAGGGAGATGCTCTCCAGTAAAAAAAAACAAAAAATAAAAACAACATTTTAGATATTCCAAAAAAACTGCTTTCGGGTCAGCACCCAAATACTGACTCTTGGCTGGTGAATACCCTCGGGAACTAGCAGTTCACCATGTCCCTTCAGTGCAGATATATGACGATATTGATACGGTTATAACATAGAACTTTGAAAATAGATAATGTATTGCTGAATTGTGCCTTAAATTATATACTGAAATGCTGTTTTAAGCTTGCGAAGTTTGTTTATATTTAGTTCGATTTATGCACAGTGCTTATTCTATAATTAAATGTCAGTTTGTTTGATAGATTAAGTGTGAAAGGTATTGGCCAATGGATGGAAAACCAATGGAAGTTGGTGATCTGAAGCTCATTGTAACTACAGAGAATGAGAGAGCAGCGTATACTACAAGAGAAATATCTGTAGAAAACAAAAAGGTTTACCATATCTGTTGTGAAACTTTCATTTTGTTTTAGTTACAAATGATTAGTAATGAAAGGTTTCCGGGTATTTCCCGTTATCTTCTCTCGCTAATTCCCATAAAAGTTTTCGGTAAATGTAAATAAAGCAAATATTATCTGAAATCACATAATAGGTTATTCAATATTTTGAAAAAAAGAACAAATCATATCTTCATGACAGTATGACTATATTACATATCGAGTTTTAAATAACAGACAAAAGACTAGGTACACTAAGGCCTCTATTTAGCCCTAAAATTAAAGTTAAATATGCAAGTCACAATTGATGTACAATCGAACTGAGAACAACAATAACCGTCCTTTTCATTTTCTAAAAATAATTTAGCAGTACATATAAATTGGAGAATAATCAACCATTTTCAGAAAAAATCGTCAATTATGGACATTTTCTGGATACATGTTAGTCTGGCAAACATTGTCACACTCTTTGACCATAGTTAAATGCTGTTTGCAAGTTTTCTTGTAGCGATATTTAATTTTTTGCAAAAAGTTATTCTAATCAAAACAATTAATTTCTGAAAAAACCTGTGTAAACCTTCTCCTTTATTTCTTTAGGGAAATGATTTTATAATAAATACAGTAAGCACAATTAAAAAAAAATTGCATTGTATCAGTTGCATAATTATCAAATAAAGTAAACAACACGCATGACACGCATGCACATTTATTTACCCTTTTTAAGGTTGGACCATATCTGATGTGAAACTTTCATTTTGTTTTAGTTACCAATGATTAGTTATAAAAGGTTTAGGGGTGTTTCCTGTTATCTTCTCTCGCTAATTCCCATAAAACCTTTCGGTAAATGAAAAATAAAGCAAATGTTATCTCAAATCACACAAAAGGTTATTAAATATTTTCAAAAACCACAATATGTCTTCATGACAGTATGACTATATTAAATATCGAGTTTTTAAATAAAAGACAACAGACAAGGTACACTAAGGCCTCTATTTAGCCCTAAAAATTAAAGTTAAATACGCAAGTAACAACTGATGCTAAAATCTTTTGAAATGATCGAATTAAAAAAACAATAACGATCCTTTTCATTTTCTAAAATTAATTTAGCAGTATCTCACACATTAATTAGAGAATAATCAATTATTTTTAGAAACAAATAATCAAAATGGACATTTGCTGGATACATTTTAGTCTAGCAAACATTGCCGCTCTCTTTGACCAGAGTTAATGCTGTTTGCAAGTTTTCTTGTAGCGATATTTAAAGTTCTACAAAATGA
Source organism: Modiolus philippinarum (assembly GCA_002080025.1). Lineage (NCBI taxonomy): Eukaryota > Metazoa > Mollusca > Bivalvia > Mytilida > Modiolidae > Modiolus > Modiolus philippinarum. Next base: position 124,448 of record MJUU01021516.1, read on the forward strand.
TGTTCTAGTCAAAACAGTTCATTTCTGAAAAAAAAATCTGTGTGAAATAAAAGGGACAACAGGAAACACCTACAACGGCTGAAAATTATAATTACATGACACAATCTGCAAGGGAATTACACAGAAAAAACACAAAATAGACAAAAGACAAACTTAAACAACGATAGGCACGCGGGACAGCCGGACTTGGTACCCTAAACTTCTTCTTTATTTCTTTCGGGAAATAATTTTGTAATACCTACAGTAAGCACCGTTAAAAATTTGCATTGTGTCAGTTGCTTACACACACTAAAAAAACAAAACAAAAACATTTAACCCAGTCCTTAAATTCAACTTCCGCTGCATAGACGATGTAATTTCTCTGAATAACACCAAATTTAAGGAATATTTACAGCGATGGAAACGTTCCACATTCCCTACCACACGCACATGATTCACACGTTGAGCGCACACAATTCGCACGATGAATGATACAGAAAGTTCTCAATCGTGTATCGTGTACCGTGTAACGTACACCGTGTCGGTTAAATAATCTTATATATTTTCATGAGAGTCTTAAAATTTCATAATATAGATGATAAACAACTGTTAATTTTGACAAAAGAAGGTAGTCGATTTCCATATGAAACAGCATTTATGACATCGGTTTTACAAAATATCTCTCGGGAACTGTCTCAACTTTTGCCGTAACAATATTAGAATAGGGTCGGCAAAACCTAAAATTTTGTCAGCAAAAATAGAAAAAATATTAATAAATAAAATAGAGAATTTTAATAAAAAATATTTAAAATTAAATAAAAAAAAACTCCTGATATATAGTAATGAAAGATGCTGCAAAATCAGCCAAATATACATCAGAAACGAAACATTACTGTTAAATTACATTTAGACAATACTGACACTTTCTATAATATAACCATCAATATAGAAAGGGCACTTTTTCTTTATTTTATACTATACCGGTGTCCGCAGTACTAAAACTTAATATAATTTAACCTTACAATATCTAAATTTTTGTAAATTTTGTTGAAAACTAAGGAGTATCTCCCTCATGCAAAGCTCTGTCCTTAGCTGATTTTGGCTTTACATTTAAATTATATCGGTTATTTGTTCTCTATCAGTTTTTAAACATCTTTGAGTTATGGTCTTCCAAACGTTTAGATTTTATCTGCACTGAGGAGAAATAAGTTGTCGAAATGCGCATATGCAGCAATTAAATTCACAGTGACTTCGGTATTTAGTTATTAACCATAAATATGAAAGAAATTCACTTTTTTCTCTTTTTAGCTCACCTGGCTAAAGCCAGGGTGAGCTTTTGCCATCACTTGGCGTCCGTCGTCCGTCGTCCGTCGTCCGTCCGTCGTCCGTCCGTCCGTCCGTCCGTCGTAAACTTTTCTTCAAAAATCTTCTCCTCTGAAACTACTGGGCCAAATGAAACCAAACTTGGCCTGGATCATCACCAGGGTATGTAGTTTGAAAAATGTGTTCGGTTAGTCCGAGGACCAAACAACATGGCCGCTGTTACTAAAAATAGAACGTAGGGGTAGATTGCTGTTTTTGGCAAATAACTCAAAAACCGTAGCAGATATCAAAAATCTGACAAAGGGTAAAAATGATCAGAATGACAAGATCTACCCGCCGTGCAATTTTGAAGAAAATCTGATGACCCATGTTGGAGTTATTGCCCCTGTTCCGTAAAATTTTCAAAATTTTAATATTTTTAATTTTTTATTAGGAAAACTATAACAGATAGAAGCCAACTTGAAATTGCAAAAATGTTCAGCATACCAAGATCTATCCCTCTGAAAATTTTGAAGCAAATCTGAATACCCATGTTGAAGTTATTGCCCT
>MJUU01021517.1:0-54690 GCA_002080025.1 Modiolus philippinarum
TACAACATTCGTGATTATAACATTCTTCTTTATGTTTTATAAATGTTCCTCTCTTTGAACTCCTTGCATACAATTTCTACATGTAAATAATTTATGATTATTCTTATCATACTTGAAACTATCTAAATCTTTAATTAAGCAATAATGACTATTTCCATTATCTTCAATATATAAAAGATCAATTAAATTTTCACTTTCTACGTTTGAAGTTCTAACTGGTTCTAAAGATTCTTTTTTTGCTTGATCTTTTAACTTAAATACATTTATACTTAAATTATTTTTTTTCTCTACTTTTGAAATATCTTTAATTGCTACAGGATATTCAATTCCTTTCATGTTAATTTTATTTTCATATTCTTTATATTTAGATACTCTTTCTTTATGTTCATTAGCAGGATATAACTTTGCTAATATTGACCATAAGAAACATTTATTATCATTTTTATTTTGAACATTAATAATATTTCTTGATTTAAATTGAAGGGGAATATAGGATGAAGCTTTCTGATAATCATATTTATATTGTTTTACTTTTACACTTTTAATATTTCTGAAAACATGACCAGATCCTTTTTCTTGATATTTATCTATCCAAGCTTTAAATTTATATATTAAAATTTTATAAAATTTCGATATATTATTTCGTGTTATAATATATTGGATAGGATGAGAATAATGACTTTCTATTATATCAAATGCCATAGGAGTTGAAAATTCACTTGTTATTATCACTTTTATTTTTACAGGAAAATGATTAATAGCTACTTTATTTTTTAATAATTTTATATATTTATCTATGTCGTCCTCGAGTATATCATCAATATCAGTTTCAGTAATAAGATCTTTAAATGTTTTGGATTTTTTAAGACTCATTTTTAATAGAAATAATTTAATTAAGTATTTATTTTAGTTTTTTTCCAAGTAATATTCATGTCGATAATTAAGATTTCTCAGTATAAATTCTTGATAAGATTGTTTATATTTTTCTTTATTATTTTGATAATGTAATCTTTGTTTAGGTTTATTACATTCTTTACAGGCAGATTTAACACCCATTGGTTTTTGTTTTATTTTTATCATATTCATATAAATATTTATATTCTTTGCATTTTGTACATATTTTCCCTTCTGTCATTTTTAAAAAAGAATTTTTATTTATTTAAAATGGCGCTTACAAATCTAACAAATAGATTAGCAGATGAATTACATCGTAGAGTTGTAAACGTTTTTCCTAAAAGACGTGTTTATGTTCATTCTATTGATCAAACATGGGCAGTTGATTTAGTAGATATGCAAAAATACTCAAAACAAAATAGACATTATAAATATTTATTAGCGGTTATAGATGTATTTAGTAAATATGGGTGGTTAGTTCCATTGAAAAATAAAACAGGAGTAACGGTAAGCGAAGCATTTAAAAAATTATTTAAAGAAAGAAAACCAATGTACATTTGGTCAGATAAAGGATCTGAATTCTATAATCGACAAGTAAAAGAATTGTTAAAAGAACATAACATAAAGTTATATTCAACAGAAAATGAAGAAAAATCTAGTGTAGTTGAAAGATGGATAGGAACGATGAAACAACATATGTTTAGATATTTTACAGCCTCTGGAACATTTAAATATTATGACGTATTAGATCAATTAGTTAAAAACTATAATAATACGATACATTCTTCAATTAAAATGACGCCGGTTGAAGCGAGTAAATCCAAAAATCAATCAAGAGTGTATAAAAATTTATATCCAGAAAAAGAAGAAAAAATTAGAAAACCTAAATTTAAAGTAGGTGATCGCGTGAGAATAACAAAGAAGAAGGGTAAATTTGAAAAGGGTTATACAACTCGTTGGACAAAAGAAATATTTATAATTGTAAAAGTTTTAAATACAAACCCTATTACTTATAAAATAAAAGATTTTAAAGGTGAAGAAATAATAGGTTCTTTTTATGAACAAGAATTACAGGTGACTCAGTTCTAGATTCGGTGAACTTCCGAAAAAAATTTTTTTTTGGGAGGGGGGTCAAAATTTTTTTTCTCACTTTTTTCTGTGTAACTATTTTGGGGGGTGTTTTTGTGCTTATTTTGTTTTTTTTTTTTTTTTGAGGGTCAAAAAAATATAGGGTTTTTGTGCTGTTTTTGCTTTTTTTGATAAAACTTATGTCATTTTTAGGTCTTTTGAGGAATTTTTTTGGGGGGTTAAAATTTGTAGTAGTTATATAATTGAGGTTGGACAGGCTGGCCTGGACAAGCTCAATTATATAACTACTACCAACATGAATAACGATAGGAACTTTTTACTGGCAGTATAGAAAGCAAGTGGAAGGGCTAAATCGGTTTATGGGTACACAAATCTCTCATTTCTTTTAAATATTATATGATACACATACGAATAAAACCCAATACAGGTAGACTAATAGGATCTTGCATAAGGTCAGATTAAAGATCGGGATATCTTTCACAAGTGAAAGAAATTTCGTCTTTTCTCGAGTGGAGCGTAGCGAAACGAGAGAACAAGACGTAGAATTTCTTACACGAGTGAAAGATATCCCGATCTATAATTTTGATCTTATGCAAGATCCTATTTCTTCCGTAAAAAGCGAAAAGAAATGTCTGGTAACCTTTATTGTTTGAACAACGTTGTCGCTATTTGAGTACTCTTTACATTGTGACGTCAGGTGTTTGATGACGTTAAGTCATGGTTACGATTGTTGTATCACTTAAATCAACAAGTCTGGTTGGTCATTTACCGGTGTGAGATGAGGTCGCGTGCATCGATCTCACATGGGTCATCTCCCACTGTAAACCACCATTTACGGAAGAATACTAAATCTTTCATCACTATCTTGAAAAAGAAAAGAAAGGATCAAACCTTATTTAGAAAAACGGATCAAAGAGTGCTCGCTGCTACACTACCGGCTAGCTAAAGAAACCCGGGCTGCTGGTAAAACACAATATAATATTGGAATAAAAATGATTTAGAAATTTTAATGATGTTTAGGTAAAAAAAAAGCATATCCTGCTATACTACAACAAAAATATCCTCTGTTATCTGAAAGGTCTGTAAAGATAAAAAATTACTGCAAAGCAAGAACTTTTGTAAATTAAACAAATCATCTACACGGCAGAGATTTTTCCAACACAATGAATGTTTTCAACATTTTTTTTGAAATCCAATATCGAACTTTACTACTGTCAGGACTGTAGAATACAAAAATACATCACTTTCTTAAATTTAGCATACCCGTTCAAATATCATCTATGAAACTTTAGTTTTATTATTCTACATTGAATTTCCTTATCAATTCTTTTGTTTCAACATTGATAGATTAATAAAAAACACACACAAAACAAACAAGTCGATACATTGCTAAACCAGTAGTTTTTATGACTATTATGTTTTTGTTTTTTTTTTTTGTTGTTGTTGAAATGGGGGGGGGCGCCCAGACTTCGGATTTCCCACCGAATGGTTCTTTTTATCATGTTTTCTCTTATAATGCGTATTTACATCGGCTATTGTAAAAAAAAATGTTCTTTTTATTACGATATTCATAGTTTTTTCGACAACCTAGTAAAGATCGGGTTTATGGCATCTATGGAATTTGGTATTGCAAGTGTTTTGATTTAGTCTGATTTACTTTAAGATCAAGTATGATTTATATTTGTTATTTCGTTGCTGGCATTCGATTTTATTAGAAACTTGTAATATCTAAATTCAAGACAATTTTGTGGAAAACTAATGAGTATCTCCCTCTTGCATAGATGCGTCCTTAGCTGATTTTTCCCTTTTTATCTAGATTCTATTGATAATTTGATCTCCATTTAGCATTTACACATAATTCGATTAATGGATTTCCAAAGTTTTTTTATCTGCACTGAAGATACATAAGTTGTCTCATGAAGAAACTAAATTCTTCGTAACTTCAGTATTTTGTAAGGTGTTTTTATATTCGATACTCATTTTGTCATGCCTGACCTAAATTCGTTCTCATGATGGTGTGATATATCATTTTTTGAATGTGCATATTGACATTTACCTTTACTGATATTCGATATTCGCAATATGACTCCAATTCGACAACCTACGTATACCAGAGTATTCTATTGCGACCCAAATTATATATCATTTTGAATATTCATATTGATTTTCGATTTTCAAAGATTGGAAAATGAAATATGGATCTTTATCGACCATTCAAGTATACCAGAGTTCATATTTCGACCAAAATACTTTGGAATGTCCCTTTTGAAACTTACATTCAAAAAATATATTTTGTCATAATATTAACTCTTGTATCATTGGTTGCTCAATTTGAAGCCATATACTCTAGCATAAGATGATTTTTTTTTGGTAAGGCATGCACATTTTACATTTTGTGAAAAAATGAATATCGAGTATTAAATAATGATTATAATGCAACATTTATATAACAGATCATTTGATTGGTCAAAAATAAATGTCAATAACACTACGCACATGCTTTGGACAATCAAGTTTCTCTGTCTAAGTCTGATTCCTTGTCCACTTACAACTGCTTTTAATATGAATAAAACACGAAATTGATTGATTGCATTAGAATCGCAATAACAGTGCTTTATTTGAATGTCCGGGTCGTCAGGCCTGATTTGACGGTCAAAATATCCGTTTACACTCTACACTACGCCTCGCCTATAAACTGCATTTACTGGCCTTCAAACCTACGATTGACACTTCTAGATACTCAAATAACGCACTGTTATTGCTTAAATATTAGTTTTACTTGATGTTAGTATTGCAAAATATATCATAATATTGTAATCGGTGGAACAGATGTATGAAGAATAATATTTTATACTATTATGTGGTAGGATGACTATATATAAAGCCTACGACGCGAGTCAGATATTTTGTTAAGCACACTTGGTCCAAGGCTGACATAGATAGTCGAGATAACGTTAATGTTAAATGGTCTCATTTTCAGGTATATTGAAAGAGTTCAATGTAATATGGCCAAAAGTGCCAGAAGATATGGTCTTTGATTGCATTTTCCCCCAGGGTTCTATGCTTTACTATGTTCCCACCGTCTACAATTTAAGTTAAGGTACCAGCATAAAAATCACACACTTCGGAGGGATCACCCAAGAAGTATTCCTACTAAATATGTATTAAATTGTTCAAGACGTTATAAAAGAAAATTTCTTTAAAATCATTTCAAAAGCATCTTTAAACTACGATACTCGCTGGCGGCCATCTTTGATTTGTTGAGGACTTCCAAGTTAATTTTTTTTTCAAAGACGGCCAACAAAGGACAGTTGTGACTAAGTTTGATTTCAATAAGAAAAAAAGTGTCAGATGATAATATCTTAAATGTTTTCCCGTTTTAATATTAAGCTAAGTTGTTAATGGCGGCCATCTTGGACGAAGCACAGGTATTCCCAGCAAATTTTTACAAGACGTATTGTGACCAAGCTAGGTCATAGAGGCTCTGTGGCTTCACAGGGAAAGATCTTTGATTTCTTTTCGATTGGGCATGTTAGGTCAAATTTTATATCCAGGTGCCCCTCTTGTGGCTATCTGGGAAATCACGCAATCTAATTGTACACAATTTTAAGAGTGCTAATGAAGGACAGTTATTTCCAAGTTTGGTTCCAGTTGGCCAGGTAGTTTCAGAGGAGAAGATCTTTGAATTTTTTTTCCAATAGCGTCCAGTGTTAAACTAAGCTCAAAGCTTGCAGCCATCTTGAAGTAGGAGCAGACTTGCTGATGTAATTTCTTTTTAAGGAAAATCACCCGAGATCTATAATTATCAAGTATGGTAGCGATTGGCATGGCTGTTACAGAGGAGAAAATCTTTTAATTCGCTTTTTCTTAGGGTAGATTGTAATAATATGTTCTAAAAATATGTTCTCTGCCAGTGGTCATCTTTGATCTGGAGCGGATTGCTATAATTTTTTTTTTCAACGGGGAACAACTTTCGTAGTTGTGACCAAGTATTGTTCTAATTGGCAACGTAATTACCAAGAAAAAGACCTTTCACTGCGCTTTATCATAGGATCCGATCTCAAACTAAGTTCCCCTCTGGCAATCATCTTGAATGAGGTTCGGGACGTCATGAAAAAAAAATGTTGTCTTTGACGTGCTTAACAGATTGAAAACTTAATCCCTACCTCATATAAAGCAAATTGTGGCTATGCTGTAGACGTGAATCAAGGATTAATCTAACGTTTGGATACATTGACAATGCTTTTTCACTAAATTACCATTTTCTCAATTAGAACAATCTTATATATTAAAGTCACAACAAAAAGCTAAAATGTCGGCTTCACATTTAATTTACCAGAATGAGAAAATGTAAATTTTTTAATTCATTTTAAGCTGTATTAAATTTCAGTTCTTCACGAAACAGTCTTATAATCATATTGCTTTTATTGGAGGGTGTTTTGGTAGATTAACACACCAAGAAAATATCACATGAAGCAAAAATATAAACCGAGACAGATTGATAGCTACTATTTTTACAAAACAGAATTAAGTGGCAGGATTCCATAAAAAAAATATTTTAAGTGGTTTTTGGGATTTCCATACAATTAGCCAAAATTTGAATCAAATAATATTGAAATCTAATTAGAAAAAAAAATCTGTCCTAATTAAAACAAATTCTAAAAGAATGATTGCTTCTTACAATTTCCAAAAAAAAAATAATAATAATAATAAGTTGTCTTTGACACTTTCATGAAATTTGCGATCAATCGAAACAATTATGTGGAAATCCAATTTGTGAAAATATTTGTCCCAATCAAAACAAATTGTTGAAATTTGGTTGCTGGGTAGAATAAAAAAGGAATTCGGTGTTTTCTTTTTTTTTTTTAGACTTTCAGGAAATTCCCCAAATATGAATCAAATACTTTTGAAATTCAATTGGTGAAAATTATTGTCCTTATCGAAATAAATTCTTTTAGTATGGTTGCTTGGTAGAATAAAAAACACATGTGGTCTTAGAGACTTTTAGGATATATCTAATTGAGAATTCTATGTTTACTCTTTTTTTCCAAAGTACAAGATAATATGCTAAGATTTGACGTCTTTGATATTTTCAGTAAATATACCAACGTTGGAACCAGAAGAAAAATTCTGAAAGATTTTTACACATCTATAGACCATATGCAACAATTCTACAAACAAAATAAAATCCCTTCATCCAAAAAATGTTGGAAGAGTTCGCGTCGTATGTAACATGTGATAAAATCCACATCTTGAGGTCTTGTGTTTGCACCCAGACAAATATTGAAAATCCGGAAGCTTATTGCACATCTGCATTTCATTTGATAAACGACGGACAAACCGACGGACGGACAATGTCAAAGACAACATCCTCAAATTTCATCGATGTGATAATTAGATATCTAATACCGTATAAGTGGTTATTTTCGTGGAACGCAAATTTCGCGATTTCTTTCAAAATTGCTGGATTTTATTTTCGTTGGACTCAAATTTTCGCAATTGCTTACCACTTCCTGTATAAAGTCTCATATAAATTATATTTCTCGGTATGCAATTTTCGCGACTTCAGAATGGTCGCGAATAAAGCGAAAATTAAGTCCTCGCGAAAATAACCACTTATACGGTAACAAATTGTGTGTTTTAGTCAAATACGCATGTAATATAATATCACAACACCTGAACAAATCTAGTAAACTCTAACATGTGCCAAATAATTACAAGTGATCAAAACTGTAAATGTTATTACTTCTCTAAACTGAAAATGAACTTGAAAAGGAAAGGAAATGGGGTAAATGTCAAGGAGACAAAATCCCATATCCAGGTTAAAATGACCCAAAACAAAGCATCTAGGGGTCACCGTACGGTCTTCAACACAGTGAGGAACCTCACACCATATAGCAAGCCCTAAATGGTCCCACAAAGGTGAAAAGTGAATAAATCAATGGAAACAAACCACATCCAGTAACCTAATTTATTTATTTGTACGTTTATTGGCATGTTAGTTGGAATAATTATAGAATTTGCAAGATTTAGAGCAAAATTATATTTTTTCCAAATACTCATACGACAACACGTGAGTTTGAAATTCGTAGAATTGCTGTCTTTCATTTCTCAAAAGTTCTTTGTCTCTGCTGACACCTCTGCAGCTTCATGTTGATGTTAAGTCTCGGCAAACAACAAAAATCATGAAAATGAAGAGTTGTCCTCAATTGTTCGTTACTGGTCTAAAGTGAATTACTGAAGGGTAAAACCCGGTCGGAGAGGATGATATTTTCTGAGTTTGGCATTCTTCGGACTCAGTATATGGGTTTGTCTTTGTTAACAAAAAATATAGCATGTCATTAAGGGAGCGGGTAAAGCAGAAATTCTTAAAAATTCCACATTTAGAAAAGAACCCAATGAAATGACTGGAGGTTATAAGTAGTATAATAAAATCCTTTGCCCTTTGCTTTTCTAAATGCTTACAAAGCAGTATTGTAACTGATGTGTGGTTGGAAGAATCATTGTCTTACTTTTGACCTCATAAGACACAAAATAACAAAACATATGCTTAAATTTCAAAAACTTAAAATCAATGTTGCATCCTCTGTAAAAGAGATCATGGCAATTTTAATATTTGTCACACTTATTGCTGAAACCAAAAAATGTTACAATGAGAGCAACTTTTAATAAAGTAAGATTGTGATCCATGTTTTTTGCTAAGAAATTTAGATTATATGAATCAAGCATCGGTGAAAAGTCAAGATCCAGAAATCTCAGGCACCCAAAGGGAAGATTTCAATATTTCTCTGACGAGGCTTGCCGAGATTTCTGAATCTTGCATTTTCAACGGTGTTTGATTCATTTTCTCATTTCTGTTTATGCAAAACGTCTTTTGGCGAAGTCATATTGTCCTGACCATCCACCATTACTTAGCGACTCACTATGACGTCAGTTACGTCGTAGTATGCACGAGGCTGTCTCACATGGGGTGGTATGAGACAGAAAAATCTCACACCGCTAAAAATAGGAACTGGCCTGCCTCAAAAGTGAGAAAATTTCATTTTGTCGTTATGTATTTTCCTGCTATAATTGAAATCAATATTATACAAATAGTATAAATAAACTTGATCTTTTGAAACAATGAAAATATAATACTTGACGAGTACTATTTTAACGTAATTTTAATCATTGTAAAAGTCGATGGTCAAGAAAAAATATCTATTGTCCTATTCTAAACGAGTTGAAAATATTTCAATAATTATTGAAAATAGATTTCAATAATTTTTGAATAAGATATTATAATGTAAAAGGACTTACTATATCTCTCCATAATCGTCAAAAACTAGAATCCATTAACGATCAGGTCACGTGGGTTTCTTTCTCGTAGGTCAAATGAGATAACCTGCTAATTCTCCTTTATAACGATTATTTGTTATTCCTATTTATTATTTTGTTTGAAGTACTATAAATTTTTAAGGTGAGTTCAAAGAATGCATACACGAACTAGCAAAAAACGGTCCTAAAGTTTTATTTTCTCTTAGAAAATTATTTTCAAATTTTGAACATATACCTGTCAACATTTCTTGTGAGCTATTTGACACTCTTCTAATACCTGTCTTACTGTATAACTGTGAAATTTGGTTTTGGATGAATATCTCCCTTTATGTAGAGCCCTTCTCAGGGCAGAGAAAAATAATAAAACTTGTAATGAATTATCATTTGATTATAGATCACAATACGAAAAAATTCATACTAAGTATTGTAAAACCATTTTAGGACTTAAAAAACAGCAAGTAATATTATTATATAGTATAAGTATTATCATTGTTTATCAAAACCCAAACAATGATTTATTTTTCCCGAATAAATACAAATAATATAAACCCCCTTGTTACAGAAGCATTAAGAGTAAATAAAAACCTACACGAAGAAGGTATTTACTCTTGGTATACTTGTATAAATAATTTATTTAATGAATTTGATCTAGATATTGATATCTATTCCAATATAAACAAAACATTTAAAAATATAAAATATTCCATAAAAACACAGTTTAAAAAACAGTTACTGAAAAATATGCCAACAAACTTAAAGAAAAAATTTCATCATTTACTGATGAATCAAAATTATTTTTATATAGTAAACTAAAATTAGATATAGGTTTTGAAAAATATTTATCAGAACTGTCATTTAAAAATAGACAAATTTTAACAAAATTTCGTTTGAGCGACCATAGTCTACAAATTGAAACTGGTCGTTACAAAAATAGAGATTATGCAATACTTGTAGAGTAATTGAAGATGAATCCCATTTTTACTAAACTGTAAAGTTAATGAACAGAAAAGATTGGAATTATTCAAAATTATACATTTAAATTTCCCAAATTTCAAAAAATTTAACTCATTTGAAAAAAATTAACTTCATTTTAAACCCTAATTCAACCATTTTACCGACAGTTTGTACCTTTTTTAAAACAATCTGTGGAATTGATATAGGGTCCACACTGGTCAGATAGTTATCGTTACAATTTTCTGTATATTGTAATATTATATGTTGTATATATCATGTATGTGTTTGCTTTTGTATTGCTTTAACCCTTAAGGGTATAATTATGCAATAAAGTTAGTTAGTTAGTTAGTATTATTTTCGTTTATTTTACCCATTGCTCCACTGCGCTACGCTCTGGGTAAAATATTAACGAAAATAATGGCCACACATATGTAAATCTCCAACAACCACCGGCGCCAATGAATTATTTCTTAAACATCTTTCCGTACGCCACAATACAATTTGTGACGTTTTGTTTCATTTAACTTAGTTTTACAAAGTGCGACGTCTGAATTTAAAAGTCTATTTCTATTAGCGCAATGTTTGAAATTTACGATACATTGGTTGATATGGAAGTCGGAAAAAACCACAATTGTAATTTGTGGTATTTTGAAATATATTTTCTTGTCAAATAAAATTTTACCCTTTTAAAAACTTTGTGTTATTACGACAAACGTTCATGTAATAAAGGAAATTAATATTTTTGCAACTCTTCAATTTCCCCTTTCCTCGTTATTGCTGCGGTATTTGTTTGCCGATGTATTCAATAACAAGTATGTTTTCGTATAGTAGATAGAAAAATATGAAAGGATATGGAGGGAATGTACATGTGACAAAAGCGCACACGATACACAGAAACTCCAGTTTATCAAGGACAGGGCTTTTATTTCTGTCTACATCTTGATGTCGCCTGAGGGTCTTTAACCAGAGGTGAACAATTTTCACCCCCTCAAGCGTGATCAAGAAGGCCCCCAGGATGCACTCAAGCGGCACTCCCGACAAAAATGTTGAGCAACATCGATCGCAGCTGTTGGGAACGGTCAAAGAAAGAGAAAAAAAAGTAATGTCTTCCAACAAGTATTTGTAGTTTTCTTATTGTTATACTATATACAAAGAACATCTTGCAAGTAAAAATTTTCGTTTAATTTTTGAGAAATCGGTTGCCTTTTATTTTTGTAAATGAGTAAATGACAGGATGGTGGTTGTTCTCTTTTTTTTTTTTTTTTTTTTTTTCACAATTGCATGATTTTGTTTTTAATAGCATTACATGATATGCAAAAACAAGATAAAAAAGGCCTCATTGTGACTTCAAGTTGAAGAACAACAATTAAAGCGTTGTTCCATTGCTTGGTTTTACCATGTATTTGTAGAGATTTTGTCTCATTTGCATTTACTCCATATCCCTTCATTGTTAATCTATGACTCGTGATTCTAACCGGCGTACATGTATATAATACAATAGACACCATGCATGTATATTTAATATAAGGAAAGGTGATAGAAGGTGAAATGAAATGACAATGAAATGCTGTGCCGCAATAGTTTGAAAGTTGAAAGTTTTATAAGTAAACATTGCACAACTTATCAAAATAAATGAACTTCAGCTCACCGATTCCTATTCATAAATATTATTTCCGAGTAGTATGGTCAAAAGACCTTTTTATTCTCATCAATCAAAGATCTAAAATCCGGATTTAAAGAGAGTCAGTATAGCTTCAGACGACAATCAAAAAGATAGTGAATAAAATCTTCAAAAATGTGTCAATTGCAAACTTAAATCTCTACAAAAAACTAAAACAAAAACTAGACTTGAAACAAAATAATATGATGGTATCGTATGCAATAGCTTAATCAAGAGTACATAAGACCAAGTGCCTGTTTAATGAACATTTCCTATGATAAGATATATCTTATGATGGTCTTAAGACACAACTTAATCCTACTTTATGTCCTAGGATCGTTTTAAAACATTAAAAATTGGACTTATGGCCTTCCTAAAATATATCTTATCTAAGACTTATCTAAAGAGACTCCCAGATCAAAGTTATCAAACATGGGAAAATCTCGGGCTAATCACGTGACAGAACTTCCAAGATTTTTTAAATTCTTTTACTTTACACTAACAAAACTAACAAAAACTATAGTAATTATTTACCTATTACTGAATTATATTTGCGCTTACAGTTGCAGCATATTACAGGTATACTTATACCAGTATCAATGAGACAACCAATACGTTATATCAAATGCTAACTAATCTTTTCATTTCAAATTAAAAATGCAAAAGGCATTATTTCCCACTATTTCAATTTTTTTTTAAATTATCTATGACAGCCATGATCAGGCATTTTATTAATAATCAACCCTTTACTCATCTATCCTCATTGACCTCGTATCCTTTCTAATATGTCTGGAAAAAATACGACTTTTTTCGAAGTTCTTTTGAATAAAGGCTCATAGTTCTATTTCCTACTGAAGTTGAAATATATTGCCATCCTGTCTGTATATTTACTGTCCTATTAAGCCCCCTTGAATTTTCCCACAGATAGTTTTTAAAAATGTGTTAGAAACTGTCTAGTATATCAATAGTTCTGTACTTAAGAAAGCTGATTCTTACGGAAGCCCATCCGTTATAGCAAATTTTTGAATTCGTTATAACAGATTTTTGAATCTGTTATATCAAATTTAATTCGTTATAACAAATTCAAGAATTTTTTTTATAAATTTTAGAATTTGTTTTAACGAATTTAATTCGTTACAACAAATTGTTGAATTCGTTTTAACAGATTATAGAATTTGTTATAACAAATTGAATTTGGTATAACAAATTCCATTATTCGTTATAACAAATTCTAGAATTCGATATAACAAGTTCGAAAATTTGTTATAACAGATTTTTAAGCTATGGCATGCGAAAGTCGCATAAAATCAGGAATTCTGACATAACGTCTAGAAACCGTGTTCTCGTTCAATTTTCTAGTTTTCTCGCTCAAATACCCCTTATCTCAATCATGGTCGGGATGAATAGTCTCTTGAAAGCCCCCTACCTTAACTACGAGATATATTGTAGCTTGCATTCGTTGAAAAGCTACAATTCCGGCTGCATAAAACTCAGTTACTTGCTTAAAACCCTAATTTTGATTGGCATTGTATGTTTTTCTACCCTTCAATTTCGTCCAGATGTTTCCTTATTTTAACCATTCACGACAAGATATGAATTACAGTGCCAACACCATACGATTAAGTTTCTTGTGGAATTTTATTGTGTAAGCCAGTTTAATTTCTCAGTTTAATCCCATTGAGAGCTTGGGTCTAGTAAGAAAATGAATCGATTAGTAGGAACGTGTATTCTAACATCTAAATCAGTGTTAAAACACACCTTTTTAACTGACATTCAACGTTCGGCTTCACATTGCACTTAAGTTATTCTATATGCAGTAAAAAAATTTAACGAAATTTATCGAATTAGATTCTCTCAATGATTCAGTTATTAGGTTTTATGACACCAAACCCCCAAAACATATTAGTGCATGGATGACTCCTTACTAAAAAAACAGCTATTGTTTTTTTTTTTTTTTTTTTGTCTTTTTTTTTTCAGGGCAAGAGCTTCAAATCTTGCTCCTTAGTAACGACCGAGACTTTTAGCGATATAACGATAAATTCCAAATTTCAAACGAATTTCGATCTCGAAAATTAGGGTTTTTGGCCAAAAATTTAGTATTTCGAAAGACAAATCTAGTATTTGACGCGATACATTGTATCAGGGTTTAAATGAGGTTCATATTTCATGTAAGAGATCATAAAAAAATACTAACATAAAAATCTCCTAGGCATTCTACATATCTCCTGAAAAAAGTAAGAGGAGAATTGTGAATCTCCAAAGCAATCTTATACTTAAAAAAAGTGAAGAATTGCGGAGAATCTTTCGGTTTTCTGATACTTAGGAAAAAGACGTTTGCGAATTGCAGAGAATTTTTCAAGTAGTATATATTTAGAGAAAGTTGGCAGAGAACTGTGGAAAATCAGTATAATACATAAGAAAGTGTCGGCGGAGAATATCTAATGGTGCCTCTTTTAGTGGTCAAATACTTTAGAAAAAGTTTGCAGTGAATTGCTGAGAATCTACAAAACATTGTCTTATACGTGGGAAAAGGGCATCAGAGAATTAAGGACAATCTTTTAAGCAGTCTATTAGTAAAAAAAGTCCGCAAAAAATTGCTGAGAATCTCCCAAGCAGTCTTATGCTTAGGAAAAGTCCGGCGAAGAATTGCAGAGAATCTGTAAGTCATCTAATACTTAAGAAAAGGCCGAGAATATCACAAGTAGTCCAATACTTATAATTAGGGTCAGTTAGCTTAGTTCCTGGAAGGCTGTATAATACATAGGAAAAAGTCAGTTGAGAATTGCGTAGAGCAACCGCCAAAATTAATAAGTTTACAATATTTAAGCATTTCTTGAATTGCGTAATATCTACCAAGCAGTCTTATATCTAAGTAAATTTCAGTGGGGAATTGCGAAGAATCTAACGAGCAATCCAATATGTAGGAAAAAAATCAATTGGAGAATTGTGTAAAATCTACGAAGCAGTCTCATACTCTGGAAAAAGTCAGCAGAGAATTACGGATAATATCCCAGTCTAATACTTATGATAAAGAATGCTTAAATATGAGAAAAAAAGGCAGGGTAATTTAACATAATAGATTTGATTAAATTCAGGTAAAGGGCTATAGTTATATTTAGGGATAATATTAGAATTTTACAATTTAAATTGTGAGAAGGGTTATATTAAGGAAAAGGGTTAAGGTTATGTTCAGGGAAGGAGTTTGGGATAATTATTAGCGAAAGTTAATGGTTATAGTCGGGGAAATAGTTAGGGTTATCATGGTTATAGTCAAGAGAAAGGGTTAGGGTTATATTCAGGAAAATGGTTAGGGTAATAGTCAGGGAAGGGGTTAGGGTTATATTTAGGAAAACGGTTAGCATTATAGTCATGGAAAGGGTAAGAGTTATAGTCATGGAAACGGTTACAGTTATATTTGAGAAATGGTTAGGGCTATAATCAGTGAAAGGGTACGGTTTATATCATGTATATTTAGGGGAGTGGTTAGAGTTATAGTCAGGGATAGGGTTAGATTTATAGTCAGGGAAAGGGTAAGGGTTATAATTAGGGAAATGGTTAGGGTTAATAAGGCAGGGAAAGGGTTAGAGTTATATTTGGGAAAGGGTTAGGATCATAGTCATGAAAAGGTTAGAGTTATAGTCATGAAAAGGGTTAGAGTTATAGTCATGGAAAAGGGTTAGAGTTATAATCAGGGGTATGGTTAGGATAATTGGCATGAAAAGAATGTAGGTTAAAATTAATATAGGGTTATATAAAGAGTAAGGGCAAGGACGATAGTAAGGGAAGGATATGGTTAAATTTCAAAAGGCATGCCACTGAGCATCTTATCCTAGAACCCAGCGCCTAACGCAGCGATAAATTTGGACTCCTTGAAGCCGCAAATTGGACAGGTCCCATTCCTCCGCCGCTGCCCATTTCTGGTCACTTCCTCGCCTAAGCCTTTCGTCACCATCTTATTTTTGCATTTCAAGCAGTACATTGCCATTTTACACTAGCAGATCGATTTGATCTTAAACGGCCATTTCGATCTTGACAATGTCTTAACAGGCTGAACACAATTTTATCAAAAATGCTTTCAAGGACGATCAAGACATGTTAAGACATTTAAGCTAAAACAAGACAAACAAATTGTCTTGTTTAATTAAACAAGTCTTAACAGGTCTTGTTTCTCCTTGAAAGAATTGTCTTAAAAATAACTGAATATCTTAACATGTCTTGACAAAATTGTGTTCAGCATGTTAAGACTATGTCAAGATCGAAATGGCCGTTTAAGATCAAAATCGATCTGCTTGTGTTATATAGATAAAGGGACGTTGAAGTCTTACGTACGATGAGCCTGTCGCAAGTAGGAATAATCACTTTTTGCTCCCGCAGCGATCCATCCGAGGTCTGATCATCGGGAAATCGGACTGCGTTAAGACGACACTTCTTAATAACCTTTTCATGCGCGACGGATGGCTCGACTACGATCGACTGTTTGTTTTCGGAAAATTGCTCCTTGAGCCCATTAACCAGCTGCCGAGGCGGGCGAAAAGATTTTCGAAAGACGATATCCGTGACGGAGCATTATCCGCATTCCTTGATCGACGTGGTTGACGTGATGAAGCCACCGCCCGAACCGAGTGGTATCGAGCCCTTTGATCAAGTAAGTGACGTGCCTGACCCTTGCGACCTCGACCTCGACCCATTTCGCAAGAATCTCATGGTCTTCGACGACTTGATGCTGACCAAGCAGAGCAAGTACGAAGATTACTGCGTGCGCGGTCGTCATAGTAACGTGGATTGCTTCTACCTCTGCCAAAATTACTTCAAGCTCCAGCGGCAATCGATCCCGGAGAATGCCAACTTCATCTTACTCTTCGAGCAGGATGCAAATAATTGCGATCATATCCGCCTGGACCATTGCAGCCATCTCACCCCGGCTCAGTTCGATACCCTATGCAACGCTCTTGGGCCAAGCCTCACGGATTAATGACCATCAATCACACGAGCCCCAAGACGGCTTGAAAGAATCGATGCAATCTGGATGAGTTCTATCGAGTATAAGATAAAGAACGAAGGATTTGCAGAAAATTTTCCTGAAAAATTAACGGGTATTGGATCGGGAATTCGAGAATGTTTCCAAATCTCGAGGACCAACAACTGAATGTGAGCAACAGTGGCAGCGAGTGCTTATCTACGACATGGATCCAGGATATATGCAGTAGATGCGGTGCCGAAAGGTACGCTTAGCGCATCGATGATCAGAATTTCGAGGGAAGGTCCTATAATTTCCACTCCCGCCGAAAACCTCGGCCTCCACCCGGTCCCCAGTGCTGCATAAAGACCGTTCGCGGCCATCAGTACACGTACCCATCCATATCGCCAAGCGATAAATGCTAGAGACATTCGAAGCTTTTTCCTAAGCGTTCGTTCCAACGCTTAGGGGCGTGCGAGATGCTATAAATAAAATGACGTTCATCAAGATCACCAATCCTCAGTAGCGAGAGGCGCTTGCTAGGGACCTACAGGAGATCATACCTTTGGATTGCAAGTGGAAAACGGTGCCATCATGATCTGGAGTCTGTCCGTCACTTTCGACGGTGAAGATATCTTCGTCGACGGCGAGCACTATAGGGGTACCCCCGGCCTTTGGGAGCTCATGGTCATGACGCATCCCGAACATCTCGAGGTTGACGACCTGAATACTTATGGCGATATCCTACGAGCATTGAGTGCAATGTACCAAGGCAATTCTGCACTCTCGCAGACCCATAGGGCTAGCAAAAGCAAGAAATGGAAGGAGATCGTCTCGTACCTTTGTAAGCAAGATAGGTATGGGAGTGGGGTGAGGACCGTCTTTCTTCCGAATGTGTCGACCAGTTGCGCCGCCGCCTACCAGGCTGGGAATAATGGGGTGCGCATCGAAATCTTGGCAATCCTCGACGCCATGATGAAATCCAACCATATCAACAGAGAGGAGTACGAGAACTGCATCGAAAGCTCCTTTAAATAAATTTACGATACCTTAAGTAGTGAATCAAGGTTATCGCCGGAGAAATGCAGTCGGGTGAGTGGATTGTTGCGGCAAGGACTATTCGATACCATCGCCAGTCTGGCCGGACAAGTATTGACCTCTTCGGCCGCGAAGACTTTAGGAAGCAAAGCCGTGAGCACCGCTTCCAATGCAGCCCTAAAAGGTTTGGAGAAAGGTGCGACAAAGACCGTGGACAACGTCGGACAACGTCGTTCATCGAGTGACCCACAAAAGGACGACCCCAGCAACTCCCGCCGCCAAGACCAAGAGGACCCCGCAGCAGCAGGTCCGCGTCAATAATTTCAACTCGGATGATGGCATCGCTACCATTCACGACTTCGTCCAGCACTATAAATAAATATATATGATGGCTGATATGCTTACTATCACCGAAGGACTGACTTTCGACGAAAGTCTCTAGGAGTATCAGGTACGAACCCCAAGCCGGGGCTCAGCTAAATTACGTTGGTGCATAGATCCGTATCAATATCAAGACCCAGGATCTATCCTCCATCCAGCCGAGAGCTATCTCTTGATCGAAAGCCGAATCCTCAAGAACTATGGGACCGCCTACGCTGACGCTTATCTAGTATCGCTCGTTCATAACGGTGCAATGTATCTCTTTCGTAGCATCAGCTACCGACTCTCTGGCCAGCAGATGGAGCACCTCAACGACCCCGGCATCGCCACCACCATCCTGGGGATGCTGACCTACCCCGACGACTTCTCTAAATCGCAAGGCCTCAACCAGTTATGGTTCAAGAATTCTACGGTAGAGGCTGAGGTAGATAACGTTGAATTCGCAGCACGTCATGGGTATATCATCGCCAGTCCAACCAGTAGGTGATCGTTCTCCTTGTTCATTCCCTTCAAGCACGTTTTCGGCTTTGCCGAGAATTATGATAAAATTGTCTATGGATTCAATCACGACTTCTACCGGATGCGCGATTCAGATGCCGATGCGGTACTGAGAGCTGCCACCGTCAACGACGTAGCCAAAGTCGTCTTGAGCAAGGTCTCCTGGTTTGTTCCCCACGTCAACCTTCCGACGAACAGAAGCAGCTCTATAAGACCATCCAGAGCAAGACCAAGATCGATTGCGGATTTTGCATGAGGCAGTGCGATTCCATCGCCATGCCCCAGACCTCGCAATTCCATTGGCGTCCAGACGCTGTAATTAGGGCGGGCGTTTGAAACCTCGATGGATCATCGTCGCCTTCCAGACGGATAGGAGCACCGATCAGACGAATAATTCCGCCGTCTTTGACCACTGCCGATTGCAAAATATCCCCGTGACCCTCAATGCCGATCTGTACCCCGCTTTGGGTTTCAATGCTGGTTTCACCAAAATGCAGGGTCGCTACGCTAGGGTCTCTAAGGAGGTGGTCGAATTCCGTAAGAAATTCTACCGCATGAAAAGTCTACTGAGCAATGGTGGTGTCAACCCCTCCGACTTCATCGATCTCTATTCCCTATTCGTCATCGACGTGAGTCATCAGTCCGAGCGGTTGAAAGAGTCGACCGTGGATATCCAGATCCAAGCCGACTCCGAGCGAAAAGTCCCTGCCAAATACCCAGGCCTTCACCATAGTCATTTCCGATCGAATCTTCCAGTTCGAATCAGATGGCCAGAAGATGAGCGTCGTCTTCTGAGGACAGTTAGATAAATAGACACTTCACTTTTGCGGAAAATCGGCACCAATACCGAACCCACGCATTGGTTCTCCTTCATCGTCTCTTGGGATGATAGCCAGATCTTGACCCCCTGTAACCCACCCTTCCAACTGCGCGAAAAAATTTTAAGAGATGGCTCTCATGAATCTAGAGATGTACTACTCCAACTCAAATATCCATTCCGCAAATAATTCCTTCCGCTACTCCCAAGACGATTGCGCCCACTGGTTTCCCATCACCCTGAGCACCGGCGCCTACGGCATCGACGATATCAACAATGAGATCCAACGCAAACGCGGCTTAGGAAACACGAAGCCAATATCGTTCTCGATGCCAATCGCGCGACTCTGAGAGCACACTCAACCTTGCCAGAAGCTTGGATTCGATCACCGGACGTATATCTACGACCAGAGCACGAACGGATACGTGGAGGGTGAGCATATCGTCGATATCATCAGCATTTAAAGTATCCTCATGAATAGCGATATCGTCCATGGCAGTTACGTCAACGGCACCCAGCAGTCCACAATCTTAGCTTTTTTCCCGGAAAGATGATCCAGACCCCCAAAAATCTGGTCTACATGCCGGTGCCCTGAGGACCATTGACCGCATGAAAACCAACTGACCGATCTAGACGGCCGCCCAATAGATCTGCGAGGGAAGCATCTAACAATCCCCTTCCATCTGCATCAGTTATAAATAAATGGATTATCAAAAGTACGGTCTCAACCTGATGAAAGGGTTAGGCAGAGAAGATCCAGCATGCGGCAAAGAAGGGATGCCCCATTAGCGTCCGATTGCTGCATGCCAACCTATCTGGCGGGCATCAGATGCTCCTCATTCAACAGCAAATCCAGCGCATCAGCAAGCTCTTGCAGAGTGGTAAGGAAGGTATGGTCTTGGAGATGAGCCCGAAGCATGTGAGGTATAACGTAAAGGAAGGTGGATTTCTCCCCATGCTTGCAGGTCGCGCCTCTGCTGCGCTACCTATGCTAGCCAAAACCGAGTTGCCTGCTTTGAGTGTGGGTGCCTTGAGCGGTTTGGTTAGTGCAGCCATCCAAAATGCTATGGGAACCGGATTATTTCTCAAAAAAGGTGGAAAAGTATGCTGCGTGAAACCCCAGGGTCGGGGTCTGTATCTCAGCTCAGGTACTTTGCCCAATACTTACGTCGATTGATTGTACATGTACTTGAAGATTGGAAGTCGGCTCTAAGATTGTAGTGGATTGATCCTTGGCACCAATGCCCCTTCAAGAGTATCCCCCGGCTAGGCATACTCCTATAAATAAATGGACCAAGTAGATGCCAGTAATATTTCTTGCATGGAATAGGAGCTCATTGCAGAAATCCAGAGATATGAGCATGGATTGAAGATCTATAAACGACTGGATGAGGTCGTCTCCATCGCCCTGGGTGGATTCTCCGTGGGCAGTCTATTGCTGGCCAGTGGTAAGATGGTGTCTGCTCTGACCGGTGTGGGTGCTGTGGCATCCATTCCCCTGGGTTCCCTCGTCTGCTTATGTGCCACGGGAAGTATGGTCCTGTCCTTGATCTCACACCAAGTAGCAAAGAAGAAGAAGAAGCATTGCGATACCGTGCGATTAGCCAAAACCTATAGGTCCCAGCTGGCAGGTTAAGACGGTGCTCTTGCAGTCAGCCAAAAAAAAAATATTATGATTAGAAGGATCAGCTTCGTCAACCTTCTACCCCAATTAGTGAAGAATTGAATGCTCATGAGCCCTAGGGGAGTGTTCTTTCAATCGCGCCTCGGTCGGCCACGCCTCGCTCCTCGTTAATACCTGAACCCTAAGGATAAATTTTGCGTTCTCACCCCTAGCCCTCTGGTATTTTTTTAACTTCCTCACCAGATCGTATGAGAGGTACTGCTGGTTAGATTTCTTTCTCAGCTTGAATCCCTTGCTCCGAACGAAAGCTTCTTGCAAGGAACCCTTTTTTGTTGAGCGTTGAGCAGGCCAATACCTTGGTGGTCTCCCCATCTCGATTTTTTAGAATAAGAATTTTGCTTTTGCCAAATCTTCCTTCCACTTCTGCCGCTTCCAAGATATTATAGATCAACCCTGTGGGCAAGTCCTTCCATTTGAGGGCTTTCTGATTTTGGTCCTGCACCTTTTCCTGAAAGGTGTCTTCGCTGATGATTTCGTCTTGGAAGACTTCAACGAATCCATTTTGTAAGAAAGTCATATTTCTTGTATTTACCCTATGCTCAATAGGAATGCCGTCCGTTTGCCTCAAGCCGTAGGGGTTGGGGTCCTATGCAAGATTTCCCCTTGAAAAGGGTTGGTGCGACAGAATTGTCATTGTTCTGCTACTCCTATTTTGGATCTGACATTCAGTATTCCAATAATCACCAATAATCTAGTCCGACGGCAACAAAACAATCTCCAATGTGGCTATTCACTGATTAAATTCTTTTTTTTTTGCCCCACCAATGGTTTTCCGCTTGTGGCAATCGCTTACCACTTGCACAGGTTCACTTACAGAATCTGATATTTGATTATTTTTATCTGGTCTAATTGATATATTCGTTTAGCATCCAAATTTTTCACAATTTCAAAAATATTTGAAATGCGCATTTTAAATTATTCAGAGGAAATTCAGATTTAATTTAATTGGTAGAAGAAATACGAATATCTCGAGGTTAGAGAGGGTCTTCAAAAATACTATAACTGCTTTTCAAGAAGGGGTATAAATGAAATGAGGATTTAAAAAAAACCAAAGATCTACTTGACATTTGAAACTCTAGATCATTATCACAATGTAACAGCATTAAAACTTTCGACTTCTCTATACTTGACACCACCATTCCTCATGAACAACTAAAATCTCGACTGAAAAAATTTAATTCATAGATGTTTCTCACGTAAGAACGGTAAAAGAAGATATAGGTACATTGTTGTAGTTAGAGAACAAGCTACTTTGTGAAAAATGACTCCGAATCACTTTTCGAATAGTCAACTTCCCTTTTCTATTAGCATCATCCCAACAGCGCCTGCATACGGAGTTTACACCTCCCAGCTCATTCGCTAATCAAAAGCTTGTGGTTGACACAGTGACTATCTTGAAAGAGCCCGATTGCTCAAAAATAGACTACTTAAACAAGGGTATGTTACCAAAAACTTGAAGTCATCCCTCCAGAAGTTTTACTGTCGACATCACCATCCTGTAGACCGCTATTAGATATCTGCTTCTAGGATGAAAACAGACCTTTCTCTTTAATAGCTTAATTGGTGTTTCCTACCGGATTTCACCTTACTACCGGATTTGACATGTTCAACACGGAGGATGTCTTATACGAGGCAGGAGATGCTTTCTCTACCGATGCACCTGATCTCACCCATGGTTTTTTTATTGGGTCAGTGTTGTTCATCTTTGTGTGTGTGTGTGTGTGTGTGTGTGTGTGTGTGTGTGTGTGTGTGTGTGTGCGAACACGGAGACCAGCTCTCAGGATGAACATGTAACCCTGATTGTACAGACCTACAAAATTAAATTATATACCTCTGCATTTAAAGACCGTCTGAGTTCTGAATTCTTAGATGTGATATTGTCTCAATCATCTTTCCGCTGAAGAATTTGAACATTACAATTTGAGTCACACATAAAACTACTGCATATTCAATTTTAGTGATGCAGATAAGAACCATTTCGATGAATTACAGCTAGCTGGTGCAACTTGAATTAAAACATTGCAAAACCCTTGGAAGTGAGTACAGATTTCATTATAAAAGTCTACGACAAATATTTTGACCATTTACATTTTGTACACACTACCAAGGGGTATGATTCCAATGTTATTATTCAGGTTGCACTCACTACTTGTAATCCGTCGATATGGAGTCTTATCTGCAATATTAAAATTCAATATACATTTTTTGCCTCTAAAATTTTAATGTTCAAATTCCACAGAAGATCATATGATTTTGAACGGAGTCTTTTTGTGAAGAGAATGAAAAAGGGGGACCCAGTAGGAGTAGTTACAGGAAACATCTACAATGGCTGAAAATTACAATTACATGCTATTATAAACAAGGGAAAAACACATAAAATACACAAATAAGACAAAAGAAAAACGTTAAAAACGATAGGATAACCGGACTTTGTACCAGCAATAGCAAAAGCCAGCAGTAGGGGCAAACCGGTTTATCCAAATCTCCAATTTATCCGTCCTGTTTTCCTATTTTATAATAAGCAGGCGAATAAAACTCAATACAGGTAGACCACAAATTCCATGGCCACTATCTTGGAAGTAGAAAAAAGACATTACGTAATTTTGAAAGATGGGTCAAGGGGTGTTCCCTGAAAATCTGGCAGCTAGCTAAAAGAGCTTAGTCTGCTGGTAAAAACACTGTCGCCCTTGGTCAAGAATTGTCATAAATTTCAGTAGACATAGGCAGTATCAGTTTCAGTTTCAGGCATCTTTAACAAAATTTTTGTAAAACCAAGGATTAGAAATACCCTTAGCAATAAGCTGTTTGCGAGTAACGCCATATTAAGATATAAAATGCTCATATCTGTTATAAAACTTCTTAGATTTATTCAGCAACTAAGAAATGTGTAACCCTGCTATAAAAGTTTTGCTGTGATAATACAGTTACGTTCATTAAAATCATCCAGAGTAGAACAAACTAGTGCGAATCGTACTAGTTGAGAAAGATACACCCCGTAGGATGGAGCAAGTGGAATGTCGCCGTCAGGAAAAAGGAAATTAGTAATACTGAAATCAAAATCATCCCTTTTATCATATATTTTTGTTTTTATTGTACCAGAGTTAATAATGATAGTTACATCCAGGAAAGGGCAGTATTTGGAATCACTGTTAGCTTTATTAAATAGAAGTTCCTTGTGGGTAAATGATGTCCCAATAATCTAATAATTCGTAAAGGTTCTGCGAGACCTGGTGTCTCGTCTGCTCACTCCGCTTTCATTATAATTTGACCTATATTAAGATGAGGTTACTAAGAATTCGAAGAAATAACTCGTCGTTGAGAGTTTCAGGAAATTTACCAATTGAAAATAAGAAACAGAACTTTCTGAAATCTAACCAAGATCAATATTTGTTAGACAAAAATTCATCCAAAAAGCATGGTCGCTAACAAGAATTTTAAAAAAATTGCTTGTCTTTGACTCAAGTTGAGAGTATCAGGAAATTTACCAAAATTGGAATCAAAATTTTTGAAATCTAAGCATTGAAATGTTTTGTTTTCACTCATATTCATTCAAAAAACATTGTTGCTAACAAGAATTTTTAACAATTCCTAGTCTTTGAGAGTTTCAGGAAATTTACCAAAAATTGGAATCAAAAATTTTTTAAATATAACTTTCCAAAAAAATTGTTTTTTACTAAAATTGGTCCAAAAAGCATGGTTGCTAACAAGAAATCCCAAAAACTGCTTGTCTTTAAGAGTTTAAGGAAATTTTTCCGAAATAGGAACCGTATTTTTCATTCTTACGTTTCAGAATTATGTCTAGTATGAAAAATTGCAAAAAAATGTTTTACTGTATGCGAAAATTTCAAAAATTGTTAGGTCTTGGACATTTTCAGGACATTTACCAAAGTTGGAACCGGAATAAAATCCTGAAAGTTTATTGCTTATCTACAGACTATAAGCATCAACTCTACAAAAAAAAATTTCCGAAGTTCCAATTTGTTTAAACATTGTTGATATTATGAACCAAAATGAAAATCTAGTCAAATTCATTGATGCAGAAAATATAGGTCAAAGTGACATAATTCTGGTATGGATGTTGGTTACTACCAAAGATGTAACCGCTTACGAGTCATCTATGGCATATAGGCTGAGATATAGTGGAAACAAAAAAATGATTGAAAAAACTAAGTCCAACAAATGGCAAAATACGGAAAAATTGGAATTCTTTTTTTTTTTTTTCAAATATATACTTGGGATTCAATAATGAAATTGTACTGAATATATTGCCAAAAATGCATCGATATTGAGCCAGATTTCAAAAAGTTTAACATTTCGGTTAACCAAATATTGACGACGACGCCGACGCCGACGAAGGAATCTATGGTCTCTATGTCTCGTCTTCACGACACTCGTCGCAGGAGTGACAAAAACTAGGGATTTTCAATAGTGAGGATATCGTCATAATACCTGCTGTTAATTGAAAATAGAAATAAGTCTTTTTTGTATCCGAATGCCCTTTTCCTTTAATTTATTTCCAATAAAACCCATTAGATATTTCACTAAAATTTAAGCGTACAGAATAACCCAAAACAGCAGTGACTTTCAAACTATGAAAATTTTGGACTAAAGATGATATTACAAATTTCACGAAGAGTTTTTGTTCAAGATGCATTTATTTAATGCGTTTAAAATTGTGTCAAGTGTTTTCACTTTTTAAATGAAATAACTAAGGGTTTTCAATGAAAATCAAGGAAAAGCTCATTCTAAATGAAACATTATCTCTTGTACAACAAAATGTCCTGCGAGTTTTTGCGTAGCAAAAAATGCTATTAGGGTTTAATTTTTTTTTTTTTTTTTTTTTTTTGGTTCTTTTTTAAATCCGGTTTGTTAAGCATCGTCATATGTTTCTTAATACTTTGACAGCTGTTGGCTAAACCTGTCGATGCTAGTTCCAACAACAGGCATGTTACCAATTAATTTACATTGCATATTTCAGATTTTTATCAAAATCTCATGGATGTGGATTTTTGTATATATCTGCCTTTAATTTTGCCTTTGAACATAAGTAAAAGCTTTATAATATTAGCAATAAGAAGATTTATTTTTGTTGAAAAAGACTTACATGAAAACATAATAAAACGTCAATAACATTATCAAAAGCATATGTAGTAAATAAATGATAAAAAAGTGTTGCTTCAAGTATGAATTATGAGTTATTACAAATAAACGCATCATAATTTTAATTTCATTATAGGTCCAGTATATCAAAGACAGACATGTTAAAGTTGACATTAAAGATGAGAACTCTCAAGAGGCTAGCAACAAGTTCAACGAACGGTTTGATTTTCTTTTACAAAAACTTGGACTGCAGACTTACTATCATCACAAAATGACTTTAATGGACGTTTTAACAATTCAAGATTATGAGCAATTGTCTCCACTAAATGGCATACCATGGGTTTTTTAAGAAATATTTTAATGAATAACTATAAATATCGCAATCAATACATTGAGGAGCATTTGGAAAAATTGAAGGATTCCGAGTCATTTGAGTCTGACGATTGGAATATTGATGAAAATGCTGATGACTTCTGTGAGGCCAGCGAATTCCGTAACATTAATCCTCTCGATTTGATGTTAGTATTATTTGAAAGTTGTTCACATGAGCTAAGACAGGTTCTCGCAAAAAAAATGTTTCTATGCCGTCATGCAATTCCATTTGTACACCCGGTNGCTTCAGTTTTTATCACAGATATCTTCTGTTGTTGTCGTTATGCTTGATATCAAACACTTAAATAATCAAGCATCAAGAAGAATTCTCCGTAGTCTTCACGAAAGCAATTCTGGAATAGTCTCTGGTATTGATGCTAGCGATCATAAAACAGAAAAAACAGCCAAACTTATGTACCAGGGATATTTGAAGGATATCGCAAGATATGGGTTTCAACCTAAAATTTGTAAACTTGCTTTAAATGGAAGACAAGCAAGTATTTCTGATATAAGAAAAGATTTAATCAGAAAGATTTCGGAGACATCATCTGGGAAACGGTTAATTTCATTGCAAGATAGGCTCCAAAATACTGTCAGCTCATTTAATTCCATGGACACAGAATGTTCACTATTAAAAAATTCGTATCAGAAAGCTTCTTACTTGCTTAATATAATGAAGCCGGACTGCGAAAATATCAAGACACGCGTAGTTCCTTTACAGGGGAAACTCTGGCTAGATTTCAGTGAGCAGCTCAAAGCAGCTAAACAGTCAACACGGGCACAAACAGTACAAGCGATTGAAGCGAAAAGAGCTGAAATGAAGCGATACCGCCGAGAACAGGTAAAGGCTATTAAAAATCAAGGTGGTATGATGAAAACCTTTATTGAAAATTTTTTAGATAAAAACCAGTCTGACGAAGAAAAGATTCTGTTCATAACTGATCTAAAGCTTTATTTTGATGAACGATCCAGAAACATTCTTCCAAAGTACTTACGCATGTACCAGAATGCATGGCGAGAATGGAAATCTGCAAGATATAAAGATGGGGAAAATACTCAAACGCTTGCAGGAAAATTACGGTTAGCTGAGCACAATTTAGCGAATGCTTCTTTCGGTTCTGAACACCTGTTTCGAGAGTGTGGACAAACATACGAGGCAATAATGGATTGTAAGGATATAACATCACCCAAAGAGAAAGAATTGGCAAGGTCTTTGAGTAAATCATGCGCAGAACTACTTTTACTGGGACAACCGCTTGAAGTAATGGATGGGGACGCATCAAATGTTCCAGTGCAATGGGTCAAAGCTGTATTAAATGAATTGATAGAGTTAATCGGTGACAAGAAACTACTATCTTTGTCGGTCTTAGGTATTCAGAGCTCCGGGAAATCAACATTGCTGAATACAATGTTTGGTTTACAGTTTGCTGTAAGTGCTGGTAGGTGTACTCGGGGAGTTTTTATGCAGCTCATACCCATCGACAAACAAGGAAATAAATTTGATTATATACTTGTTATAGATACGGAAGGGATACGGGCGTCAGAACTTGCTCATGAAAAATATGATCATGACAATAAATTAGCTACCTTTGTAATAGGCTTAGGAGATATAACATTAATTAACATGAAATGTGAAAATACTGCCGAAATTGAAAACATTCTACAGATAACCGTGCATGCCTTTCTACGATTAAAACTTGCAAATGCAAAGCTTAACCTTAAACAGTCTTGTGTTTTTGTTCATCAAAATGTGTCTGCTTCAGATGCAATTCAAAAAATGATACATGGACGGCAAAAGCTTGTTGAAAAACTAGACGAAATGACTAAAGAGGCTGCAGAACAAGAATCGATCACAAATATACAGTCGTTTAATGAAGTCATTGAGTTTGATAGTGACACTGACGTGTGGTACTTTCCTGATCTTTGGATTGGAGATCCTCCTATGGCGCCAACAAACCCTGGATATTGTGTAAAGGTTGATGAGTTAAAGAGTACAGTGATATCGAAACTTGCTTCATCAAGGGATACTTTTTAACAATCACAGATACTATGTTAAGGATTGAAGATCTTTGGAATGGAATTATGACAGATGATTTTGTATTCGGGTTCAGAAATACTCTAGAAGTCAAAGCATATAGCAGTATGGAAAAGCAGTTTCAAGATCTACGTTTTGAAATGAGTGATTTTTTTTGCCCAGTTTCTCTTAAAAACAGCTAAGGTACAAATGGAAAAATGTAACAGAGAAGGTGACCTTCTTATCAAAGTCCAAGAAATATCACGGACAATAATTCAAAAATCCGCTGAAAAATTATCAAACCTTCAAAATCGATTGGTTGAGTTCGTTGATGCGAACTATCTGAAAGATGTCATGATACAATGGATAGATACAAAGAAAACGCGATTACAAACCTTTCACGAATCTCTGTTAGCATCTACAGAGAAAAACATTTCAAGATTAAAAGGAGAAAAAAGAATACAAATTTTGCAAGCAGAATCTAAAGTCAGGCATGAAACTGAAATAAACGAACGCGCACGACAATTAGCAAATATGTTAAAAGGTAAAAAAGCAAACGCAGAGCAAATGAATGAGATGTTCGAAAACATGTGGGAAGAATTGTTCCAGGAATTTTCATTAACTTTTGAATTGACGGAAGATGAACATTCTATCGAACAACAAATTAATACACTTCCAAGAAATATGTAGGTATATATCAACACACAAAAACGAACAGAAAGTCCGTTATTTTTCAAGACTTGAAGGGACCCTTACCTTGGATGACTTTGAAGAAAACAAACATTTCGAAGTTCGAAAGAATGTAGTAAAAAAAGCCGTTGACTATGTTTTTGTTAAGGTGACACAGATGAAGACAGAAAATGCTATCTACAAAATTTATGTAGCTGATATCGCAAATGTTATTTTCAGTCGAATTGACACAAAACTATCCCAAATAACAAGTCAAGACATACAATTTAATATAAATTTTGTCAGTGATATTTTGGCTATTATTGTCAGCGTTTATAATGAATATAACAACTATACATCAACTCAAAATGTCAATCTTTTGCAACCGTTTAAAGCATTGCTCGTCTCACACGTTCTCCCATTTATGACTTCTGCTTTCATAAGCCATAATAAAGAATATAACGAACGTCACAGTTTGAAAACTAAACTTGAAAAATATAAAGCAACAGCGAGGGAACTTTTTCAAAACGTAGTTTCCGATGCAACTGATGAAATCATTGCTGCCAGTTTTTTCCAGAAAGCTATTGAGGATATAGTTATAGACCGTGTTTTAGAAATGATAGCCCCTGATGTACAGAGTATGATGCGTTCAAAAATTTCAAATCAAAAATATGGGATCATGAAGAGGGTTATGATATGCATAGCAGAAGCGAACAAATTCGAAGAAGGTAGGAAATATATACAAGATTCAAGCAATTTTGTGGAAAGATGGCTTACTACTAAAATGAATGAAATGATTTTTGACGTGTCACACACCGGAATCCATGAATACGCACATATGGCAGAGAACCATATAATTATGATTTTCGCAGCAATAGAAAAAAGCATACGTGATGCAACGCAGAAATGTTCCACACAAAACATAAATCTGTCATATGTGTGGGTGAAAGAATTCACTAACAGTCTAAGCAACTCTGAAACGATTCCTATATCAAGGGGAACACTTGTGCATGTTGAATATGGGGAAATAAAAGACATAAAGAATTTTGAAGATGTTATATTGGATCAGCTTAAAGAAACAAAGGAAAATGTGGTCAAAAGGTTCCATTCAATCAGCGCACAAAATATAACATGGAACGAGCATCCAATACAGAAAATGATGGATGATTTATGGGGATGTAAAGCAAAATGCCCGTTTTGCTTTGAACCATGTAAGCATACGGACAAGGATCATTTGGAAACTGACACAAAACATGAATGCATACAACACAGAATAATTGCACTATGTGGGACTCCTTGGCATCAAACTCAAAAGTTTGCTCTTCTCTTTTGCAATATGAATGTTCAAAGCGATATACGTTTTGTTTGGAATATAGGGGGAGATGAGGAGAGAGTTTATTACAGAGATTATCAGCAGAAATATCCCAACTGGTATATAGAACCTAACTCTGATAAGTCAAAATATTGGATGTGGTATCTTATTGAGCACAAAGAAATGCTAAAAAAGTCCTATAAACTAGAATTTGAGGACATACCAGAAAGTTGGACACGAATAACAAAGGATGATGCAATTAAGAGTATTGAATGATGACAATACATTACTTAAATATGCTTTAAAAGCGTACAATACTATTGACACATTACTTTCCGTGAAAATTACATTTTGTAAATATGTTGCAAAGAATAACATGAGATTCCTTCATGAGATATGATATTCATTCATGATTTAGAAATTGCAGATTGTGGAATAAACCCATTGAACTTTGACAGATGTTGGTGTTATAACACCAAAAATGTTCTGCCTATGCCGAAACTACCCAAACAAGAATTTTTTATGTCATTCCAGAAAAAAACCATAAAACATGTACATGATATTCTTATGTAATTTTTGCATTTTTCACAAGGTACAAGTCCAATTTTTCGACATTCAAGTGATTAACAAATACGCTTGTCTGATTGTTTACCATTTAAAATAATAATCCAGAAGTACTTGATACCTCATTACTATTTCAAAGTGATATATGAACGATTATGATAAAATAAAGGAAAAATTACATTTTTCCGATGATTCTGTTTCTTATTCATTTTCCGTCCCTCAAATTATGAAATGGTTTACAAAATTTTCTTTTTTCACCTTTGACCAGAATACCTTTAGAGAATAAAATTGAAAAAAATACAAGAATGAAGTCAAGTGAATTTAAATAGATCAGCAAATTTGATTTTCTGTACTATTATTAGCAGTACAAATATTAATATGAAAAAGAATGGAAATGGGTTAAATAGCAAGGAGACAACATCCCATCTCTAGGTTAAAACGATTATTATTATTATTAATGTTATTATTGTTTTTATTATTATATGTTTAACGACTCAATTGAGTTCACATTTCTAGCTAATCATTTTACCGAGTTGCACAATAGGGTAAATACAGATACATCGTGGTGTATGTCTTTCAAGCGGGCGGGCGGCTGCAAAAAAGTAATGAGTACCTATTTTTTTAAATCAGCTCCTCCTACTCTTTTCAACCAAAATGTTGGAAACCTTATTGGATGTTTATATTTTGAAGATGTGCATCAGACTTTACGGAATTAATTTGGTTGTTTTGTCCTATTTCTCCTGATTTAACAAGTTAGCAATTTCATCAATAATGTTTACCGAAAGTTTCTATTTTATTATATTAACTACTTTTACATTTTCAACCCAGATCTCTGACACTGTTTTGTGTGTATTGAAAATGTTCGTACTTTGTCGTTGTTTAGAGATTTGTTTCCATTTTCCGAGAAAAAAATATCAGGACATACAACCCCATTCACAACTTTATAAAGTGTACATTCAGTATCCTATGTAACAACACTTTGCAGTCAATATTACCTAACTGCCGTCCGATCCATTTTTTTTTTGGTTCATATTAATTGTATGACGTAAAGTTATCATGAATATTTATTACAAATTTGAAATGAGTTGTCTCATAACGAAATAAATATCTTCTATTTTCGAAATATATATATATATATATATATTACAATTTTGATATCTCGACTGATAAATGCATTATGTCATTTCAAAATTACATGCTTGTTTTTTGAAACTTCTGTAAAAATACACGTTTAAAGACTAACATATGAAGAAAATGCATACAATAGAAAAACATGTATATTGAGTAAAACAAAGTTTATGTATAACAAATATATATTTTCATAGCCTCTGACAATGAATAGGTACATGAGCTAAGTGAACACGAATTTGATCCATTATTACAGAGTAGAGCAAACTGTATTTTTTTCATAAAAATATATCACATAGTATGTCAAATGAATGCAATTTGTTATCGCTTTAGATGCCAGAAATATATAAAGGCTGAAAAAATTAAATACCAGGTACTAAATTTTGCCAATCAGAGACAGGTTTATATTAAGAGACATATTTATGTATGGAGACATATTTATATATACAATGTTATGCTTATATATTTTTATTGTATAATATGTGTATGCTTCTTTTCCAATGAAATATCTTTTAACTAATATCCAAATAGATAACACATAACAAATACAAAAATTGAAAATAGTATTGTAAGTTATATTATGACACCTTTACAATTATGCTATTTGAATGAGCATACGCAAAAGTAACGGCATGCTGCTAACTTTGCGGTGAAAATATTCATAGACCAGGTATCAATTAAGTTACTAACTGATAAAAAAGCACCATATTATCATACTACAATAATAAGATATTGTATTTTCCTGTGCTTTATATATACAGAAAGTATTCCATTTTTTTTTTGGATTTACAAAAAAAAATATTTTTTTCTGTAAAGTTTGATACACCGACATACGAAAAACGAAACAAAATACCAGAACTGGGGAAAAATCTGGACTCCAAAATTCAAAATATACAGCAATACAGATGCAATACGATTGTAAACAACATGCCAAAGACAAAAATGGTCTTAAGGGGGTTTGCTACTCCATTTCAAAAATAAATAAGATTTCAAATAAACATGATTTTTTGTTCAAAAATTTAAAAAGAAGTAATTTAAGTGAAAAAAAAGATCGATCGATGATCTCGTTCTCGAGATAAAGGTGATTGAAAATTTGGGGGGAAATCGAATCTTCTAATTTTTCAGAGGATTAACATTACCAAGGTTTGATCATGAATAACTATGACAGAATAAATAGAATTTAAAGAAATTTTGGCAGAATGTTCATAAAGATGTTTAAAATAAAATTATGGGAAAAAATAAGGGGGTCAATGTCCAAAAAATATAATGCTTTTGAATGAATAAAACCCAAGAATTCCAAAAAGCTGACTTAGGTAATGCTTTTTGTTCAACCAGTTTAGACAGCGTTGACAAACCAAATGGAGAGCAATAAAAAATTGCTGTAAGGTAAAGAATATTAAACTTTGCTGTTGTTATTATTTCTCTAGGTCATTGCATGACAAGTGGATACCGAAATTACTTGGACTTATTTGACTTTCTAAAATATAGTATAGGTGTTTTACATTGTAAATATTTATAAACCAGTTTGAATTTTTATCCTATAATTGTAATTTGGTACATATCTAAGAGTTTCTTATTGATTTATTGACTTATTTGAAGTTGAAAGATATGCTGCAACTAGAATGCTTTAAGCTGAATATTTTTAATAAATGTATTTAGTTATAACTAATTATATTTATTCATTATATGTGTCTCTAATATTTGTATAATGTAAATAATAAATGAACAATGCACAATGCACTGCATCATAATTTCCGGTTCGTATTATGTGTGATCTTTGTCACTATCGCATTCAAGAATTTGTACTTATGAAGTGAAATGTAAACTATTCTGATGATGGCGCTACAGCGCAGACACCTGTCGATTAATAAAATAACCGCATTAACAAGTGTGTTTTTGTTACTCAGTATAATGTGTATCCTGAAACACAATGTTTCTATGTTTCCCTTTCATTGACAAAGATGTTAGGTATTGAATTTTCAGGGTCCTTTGCTAACTATTGCTTAATCTTATCTATTGATGAATGCTTACGTATGAATTAATATTAGGTGTGCAAAAGTCAAATGTCATGTGAAAGTTTACACAATTTATACATCCGAAAAAATCGGTAAATACAAAAAAAATTGACACAAAAGCCGCAAACATTTAGGAACTATGGGACTCTGTCTGTAATACAATTTCGAATTAGTATCGATGGTTTTCATCATCAATCAGGGCATCGTTCTAACTGCATTAATGAAGGAAAGATAACAGGAAACTGCACAAGAAAAACAATAAAAGGCAAAAGCAAACATAGACAACGATAGGAACTCGGGATAGCCGGACTTGGTACCGGCACTAGCAACAGCTAGCGGTAGGGTTAAACCGGTTTACGGGTACCCAAACCTCCCCTTTCTCTATCCCTTTCCCTATAGCGGTATAACAAACATACAAATAAAACCCAATACAGGTAGACCACTATCTCCAAGACCACAAGACCAAAAGGAAAGAATAAGACAAAACGTAATTTAGATAGATGTGTCAAGGAGTGCTTGCCGCTTAACTGTCGGCTAGCTCAAGGAAATTAGTCTGCTGGTAAAACACTGTCGCACTACGGAATAATAATCAAAATTCAAATCTTTCTGAAATGTTTGGTTAAGTATCATCATTGATCTCAGTAGACATTGACAGTATCAGTGAGAGGCCAGTATAACTGTAAAATCTTCAGGTCAATCGATCTTAAAGCCGATTTCACGAAATCATGCAGAATATCCTGTCAATATCCCCTATTACGTAAAGAATGTAAGTAACGTTCCAGTTTTTCTGGATTTTTTATCAGTTTATGACATTTTAACAATATTTCCGTAGAAACGAGCATGCGAAATGCCCTAAGGTATAAGTTGTTTGCGAGTGGCGTCATATATTGATATCAAATGATCATATCTTCTATGAAACTTTTTAAGATGTAGTTAACAATTTACAAATTCTGTAACTTTGGTGTGGATGTGATAGTAAAATTACTGAGTAAATCTTTTCATTTGGTAACGCTCTATTTATGTATCAATTTTTTAAACGAGTCGCCTACCTAGGTAGAGATAGAAAAGGTACTGTTTTGGACTCTTCCCTTTTCTGAAGACTGCAATTGGGAGCGAATCCCTGGAAACTGCAGACATGTCTTCGTCCTTGAGACCTATGGACGTAAAGTTTGAAAACGTTTTTGAAAGCTTCATATGTAAGACCAATTTGGGCCTGGTCGGCGGAATTTCTTGCCCTATTCTCCATACCTCAGATGTAATCACTGATGAAACGTAAGTCATAGCTCGATTCAAAACTTTGTTGGATAGACTTTTATATCAAAATAGTATTTCATTTCGTTGCATTGAGTCCTGAAATTCTGATCGTCACTAAAAATACGGCGAAATCGCAAGAATTGTGACTTTGGAATAGCTTCTTTACATTACTTTGAATGACGACCAATCACTTCTAACAACATACTGTTTGTGTGTAAGAAACACTATCTCGACTGCCTGGTGAAGGAGATGGGCATCGACAGTTCATCTGGAAACCTTACTTATACCCCTACTACAATATCGAGGGATGAGATTGTAAAAAATCACGCTTCAGTGTTAGCATCATTTGGCATAAAAGCTAATGATGAAAACAATCAACTCCCTTACATCTATTGGGTACCTAAACTTCATAAGAATCCATACAAACAGAGATTCATTGCCGGGTCTTCCAGATGCACCACTAAACCTCTTTCACAGCTCCTCACTACTTTGTTGACCGCAGTCAGAGATGGCCTGAAAAATTACTGTGATAAAGCCTACTCCACAAGCGGTGTGAATCAAATCTGGATTCTAAAAAATTCAAAAGATCTCCTTGAACAGCTATCCTCAACCAGACTTACCCATTGCCATAGCATTCAAACTTTTGACTTTTCTACACTTTATACAACCCTGCCACACAATAAACTGAAAACAGTAATTGCAGATTTAATACATCAATGTTTCTGCACAAAAAATGGAGAACGCAGATACACCTATTTAGTTATAGGGAAAGACAAGACATATTTTGTTAAGAACCACACCGATTCAAATAAGAAGTACACTGAGACTGACGTAATCAAAATGTTAGAATTTTTGATCGACAATATTTTTGTCGAATTTGGAGGTCGTGTTTTCCAGCAGACAATGGGGATTCCTATGGGAACAAACTGTGCGCCGCTTTTAGCTGACCTTTTCCTTTACTCGTACGAGGCCAAGTTTTTACAAGGGCTTATTCAAAGAAAACAAAATATTTAGCCCAGTCCTTTAATTTCAGCTTCCGCTACATAGACGATGTACTTTCTCTTAATAATCCTAAATTTAAGGAGTATTTACATCAGATCTATCCAAATGAGCTTGAAATTAAAGAAACAACTGAAACACCTACTTCAGCTTAGTACCTAGATCTTTTATTGTATATTGACGAAGATGGACGTTTGAAATCTAAGCTATATGACAAGCGTGATGATTTTAATTTCCCCATTGTGAACTTTCCCTTTCTTAGCAGCAATATACCTACCTCTCCAGCCTATGGAGTGTACATTTCACAGTTGATTCGTTACTGTCGAGCATGTAGTTTGTACAGTGATTTTTTGAACAGAGCAAAAACACTGTCCCAAAAGCTGCTTAGTCAGGGATTTGTTCAACCTTTATTAATTGCATCCCTCAAGAAATTCTATGGCCGTCACCATAGCATCATTGAAAGATATGACGTGTCAGTATCCCAAATGAAAGTGGACATTTTCAGCTAGATTCACGTCTTCCCGGATTTGACTACCGACTTTGACATTTTCCCGGATTGAATCAATCACAGTGTGACGGGTGCTGTTAACAGAGCAGGACATGCTTACCCTTCCGGAGCACCTGATGTCACTCTCAGTTTCACTGGAGTTCACACTGTGAGTGCTTTTGCTCTGAATGTTGTAATTTCTGTTTCTGTGCTGTGTATCTGTCTAACGTTATTGTTTTTGCGTCTAACGTCATTGTTTACTGTGTTCTCGTTTTTGCCCTGTCTTTGGACTTCGATTTTTGTGATTTTCACCCGTTTGTTCCTTTGGTATTCTACTGCCGTTGTTTCGTTAACAATGGATGTGTGTCGGTTTTTAAAAGCACTGAAAGACTATATAGCTAACTTTGTTATATTGAAAGTGTATTTTATGGCTGGATGGTACGGGGAAACATAGACAATGAAAGACTTTAGCTCATCTTTACTGTCAGAAGACACCCTAATGACAACAATGTATCTTTCCGTCAAAGTAACCAATACATCGGCAAACGAATACGGACGCAGAAAGAAGGAAAGGGGATATTCTAAAAAAAAATTAAAAAGAAATACTGCTTATTCATATCAAACACGAATGGAGACATCAAGACAAAACAAATAAACATAAATTAACAAGAACGCCACAAAACCAAAGCACCAGCAGTGTGAACCCTACAAAAACTTGCGGTATCATCAGTTGCTCCGAAAGGGTAAGCATGATCTGCTCCACGCGTGGCAACCGTCACACTGTCAGTGAAAAGACACGCTTTGTCACAGTCGGTGTTTGTCAGTCCAGTCCGATACAAAGATTTCTTGGGTCCCTCTGCAAAACAAAAAAAAAAAACATGCGGTTCTCCAACGAAAGAAGGTAAGATTTCACGCCTATTGATTCTATATTTCTTCGTTATATATCAAGCATTAGGAAGTCCATAATTCGAGAGCTAGTAGAAAGCAAGAACATTGACAATGACAAAGCAATCCCCCCCCGAAAAAAAAGGTACCTGAATGAAGAGTCAAAATTAACAAAGTACAGATCTATACGGGGATTAAAATTGGCAATTTTGAAAAAAAATTCCTATAATACAGATTTCCTAGTTCAAAATATAATCAGCACTGACTACTTGGTTTTGGAATACCTTAGAGTATCAATAGTCCACGTGGAGGCATTGGCCGAATAGCAATAACTAACAAAAAAAGCGGAGTAGTTGTAAATCAAGTTTCTGAAGATGTCCATTTTGAGAACATTTATTTCATCAGTGCAGATCAAATAAAACTAGTTCATAAAGCGAAATAAGTATAATGGTGAACAAATAACCATAGGAATCAAGGACTAATCAATGCATGATGGAGATAATCTTTAGTTTAGTTTAGTTTCCAAATAAAATCGGCTTTTGGGTGGTTTTCGAACAAGATACTCTTGGTGGACACTTGATGGTTTACTGTTGTCCTGTTTTTGTAACATACATGTAACCAATTCATAGGCTTTATCTGGAGGATAATGTTTTTCTACGGATGTCATAATATCTTTTTTGACAATTTCGGAATTTCTTTCGTATTGTTGGATTTTAGTGTTTTTGTATAAATGTGGATCACAAACGTTGAAAATTTCTGTTTTAATTGGGATTGTTGATTTGATAAAGGCCTAAAGTAATCCTGCTGCACAGGATATCAAGATGACTTAGGAGTGATATCTTTACATTTCAAGGATACAATACCTATCATTATCTTCCTTGTCTTTTGGCTTGACTATTCCTGAACCTCGATAATACCCAAAATGATGTGAAATACTTCAGCCAGTCTGATGGTGTTGCGATAGGAACCTGGGGAGGCCAAATCTTTGCCTATCTATTTTTCTTTCTTTTTTCTATTTCTATGGCAACCTTGAGAACATATCCGAACATATCCCAGTACTTAAAATACATAATACCCAAGATAAAAAATAAGCAGTAAATTTCGTTATGCTGTTCACGAGTTTCAAGGAGTAGCCCCTCATCGGCAGCATTAGAATCAAATAATATGGAAAGTCATAATCCAAAAGTAGAGAAAAAAGAAGTACTCATTGCCAAAAATATCGAAAAAGGAGGCCAAATCCAGTACCAAGGACAACCACCGAGTGCCATACACGGAAGCTTCAATATTTTAAGTGGTTAGAATTTTGACAAAAACAGTAAATTTCTATAAAAATCTTTCATTGACTATTCCATTGTATTAATGCTCATATAATGCATTCATTAAATATACTTTAAATATTACCCAAGGTGTTCTTTCATTTCTCCACTTCTGCCCAGTCCTTTAATTTCAGCTTTCGCTACATAGACAATGTACTTTCTCTTAGAAATCCTAAATTTAAGGAGTATCTACAACAGATCTATCCCAATGAGCTTGAGATTAAAGAAACAACTGAAACACCTACTTCAGCTTCGTACCCAGATATTTTATTGCGTATTGACGAAGATGGACGTTTGAAATCTAAGCTATATGACAAGCGTGATGATTTTAATTTCCCAATTGTGAACTTTCCATTTCTTAGCAGCAATATACCTACGACTCCAGCCTATGGAGTGTACATTTCAGAGTTGATTCGTTACTGTCGAGCGTGCAGTTTGTACAGTGATTTTTTGAACAGAGCAAAAACACTATCCCAAAATCTGCTTAGTCAGGGATTTGTTCAATCTATGTTAATTTCATCCCTCAAGAAATTCTATGGCCGTCATCATAACATCATTGAAAGATATGACGTGTCAGTATCTCAAATGAAAGAGGACATTTTCAGCTAGATTCACGTCTTCCCGGATTTGACTACCGACTTTGACATTTTCCTGGATTGACTCACTCACAGTGTGACGGGTGCTGTTAACTTAGCAGGACATGCTTACCCTTCCGGACCACCTGATGTCGCTCTCGGTTTGTATGGGAGTTCACACTGTCAGTGCTTTAGTCTTGTTAAATTTTAGTTTTGTCTTCGTCGGTTATGTTTGTGGTACCGATTTTTCCTTGTCCATGTTTGAATACTAAAGTTATTACAAAAGCTTCTCAAAATTTCACCTTGGTACTGTTCGAGGGTTAGAGATGTTACACGTACTGTGGTTCTCAATTGGTTTTGTCTGAGGATTAGAAAATAACAATAACCAATCAGTAACCTAACAGATCTTTCAAAACATATGCCTCACTGACCGTGTGACGGGTGCTGACATGCTTACCCTTCCGGAGCACCTGATGTCACTCTCAGTTTCACTGGAGTTCACACTGTGAGTTCCTTTGTTTCGAATGTTGTGATTTCTATTTCTGTGCTTTGTGTCTGTCTAAAGTTATTGCTTTAAGTCTGGCGCCATTGTTATCTGTGTTCTCGTTTTGGCCATGCCTTTGGACTTCGACTTTTGTGGATTTCCCTCCTTTGTTCCTTCGGTATTCTACAGCCGTTGTTTCTGCATCAGTGTTTTACAAACTCACGGACGCCCAATGTTTAAGTACCGACCATTTAACTTGAAGGGGGGAGGGGTATGGTTTTTTTTTCTGGACAGAAAAAAAAATTTTAACTTGTACAAACAAAATATTTTATCTGAAAATAAACATTATTTTTTGGGCAGAAAGTCCCATGCAGAATATTTTTTTTCATCACTTTTGCAGCAAAGAAATTTTTTTCACAGAACATTAGAAACAGAACATTTTTTTCGAAAAAAAACATAGCCCCCCCCCCCCTTTTTCAGGTTAAATGGTCGGTCCCTTAAAACCAATATGGGTTCTGTCATCCGAAGTAAATGCTATTCTAAAGTCACAATTCTTGCGAATTTCTCGTAATTGAAGCTTTAATCAGAAGTTCAGGACTTATTTAACAAGATGAGATCATATTTTGTTAAGAGAGGCTTCACAGCAAAGTTTTGAATCAATCTATAACTTCCGTTTCCGAAGTGACCAGATCGGGGGATATTTTGAAAGGCATGAGAAATACAAATAATCATGTACCGTTAGTTTTGATATTCCATCCTCATGAGAAAGCAATAAAAAACATATGATTCTCAAATCTTAATCCATAGTTCTCAAGGGTAAACACGTTTCGGCAGTTTTCCAGGATTCCCTCCCGTAATCGGTCCCCAGAAAGGAAGGCTTCAAAAACAGCACCTTGCTGATACCGAAATTCATACCACTTCCTGACTAGACAATGTCAGGCGCGTAGCTAGGGTCCTAATGACGTGGAAGCACAATACGGCAAGAGATCCAGTGTCATCTGAGACCTCGTTAAGTCATGGGCAAACATCCTGAAAGGGGACCAGGGAGCATAGTCCTGTCTCCCTAAAAGATATACACAAAGAGGAGAGATGAATATTAAAATGAATTCATCAGATATTTGTAAAGGGTTCTTTTTTTCAATTTTTCTGATCTTTGAGTGTACTCGATCAACTATGGCATTTGTATGTAGGTACACAATTATTGAAAACAATAT
Organism: Modiolus philippinarum; assembly: GCA_002080025.1. NCBI lineage: Eukaryota > Metazoa > Mollusca > Bivalvia > Mytilida > Modiolidae > Modiolus > Modiolus philippinarum. Next base: position 41,678 of record MJUU01021517.1, read on the forward strand.
TCTTTTTAAGCTCACCTGACCCAAAAGATCTGTCCGTCCAACGTCCGTCTGTCCGTTAGACCGAATTATCTGTCGTTTACAAAGCTACTTTTATCATCCTATGTTCATCTTTTACTGATCTGACTTTTTCTATTTTTTATTTTCAATGTTGCTTTATGACCGTCACAAGCAATATAAAAAATAAAAAATAAAAATAAAAAGTCAGATCAGTAAAAGATGAACATAGGATGATAAAAGTAGCTTTGTAAACGACAGATAATTCGGTCTATCTGTCCTTTAGTTTTCACATTTGCTTCAACTCCTCTGAAACCACTGAAGCAAATTCAACCAAACTAAACAGAAATGTTGTATGGTATAGGTCCTTCACAATAATTGCTCATTTTGTTCCGATCCGACAAAAACATGGAGTGTAACTTAATTAAACATTGGAATCAGTCATCATCTGATATAACCATTGAAGCAATTCAACTGTAATGATATTGGAAAAGGTTCTTTACTAAGATTGTTTATTTTGCTCTGATTCGAAAAAAAACTTGGCCGTCAGCACAGAACATAAAAAAACTTAGCATTTTGTCAGGTGAACGATACAGGCTCAGTCCCTGAATATCTACTTTTTCTTGTTTGGCAAATGTACAAAATAGATGGGTATCCTTCAAATTTTTGTATTTATGTTGTCGTTTTAAAAGAAAGTAAAACAAAATAGAATTGTCCATCTCAAAAAGTTGATGCGATGGTAATTACGGATAACTAAATCCCGAAGTTACTGTGAATTTATTTTCTGCATATGCGCATTTCGACAACTTATGTCTCTTCAGTGCAGATAAAATCTAAACGTTTGGAAGATCATAAAATCAAATATATTAAAAAATTGATATAAAACAAATACCAAATATGATCCAAATGTAAAGCCAAAATGATAACACAAAAACCAAATAAACAAAATTATGCAAATTGAAGAAATCAGGTAACCTTTTTTATATATTATAAGACGCACACTGTAAGAATCTCACTTGTCCAGTCTACTAATGGGGTAAAATAAAATAGAACGTGGATGTGATAGTGCTCACTTGAAGATTATCTCCTTACTTAGAAGACACCACCGTGTGAATCTATTCATGTGCGGTAATGAAGTAAAATCTAGTGATTGAGAAAGACTTAATGTACCAAGGAGAGAGATCCTTTCTCATGTTGGAGACAGACATCTCTTAGAGATAGCCATCTTACTATGTCCATCGTACAGAACTTTGCTGCTTTGAAAAACTTGAAAATTAATATTATGTTGCATGTACGTTCTTTGTCTCTTTAAGTCACATTTTGTTATATTTCTAAGCAGCACAGGGAACTAACATTGAATGAATATAATCCATATAATTTTCACATGTTTATTCTACATAATATCACCTGCTCTGTTACAAAGTCAGATGCATGACAGATTTTCAGACAGTTTGAACTATACAAAGTTTATATAAACAACTCTCAGAACTAATTGTCGTTTCAGAGACCAAAACCCATAAAGTCTGTGATTTATCTATGCAGGTGCTTGTACTTTACTGTGAACTATAACATGACCTCTCAACATAACACATTAAACCGTTACAATTAATTTTAAAATTGCCTTTGTCAACAAATCTAGTTTTATTTTTGTAAGCACCTTGTTTCGTTTCGAAAATATGGAAATATTTTCCTCCGCACTGCTTATACGTAATATCAGATAGATCTAACAATTTTCGCTCGGAGTAGAACACGCACCATTCAGCTCGTGAATCAAAACTTTAACTATGTTCAGAGAGTTAATTAGCAAAATAAACAAAAAAAAACATAGAACCGTCTTAGACTGATAAAGGAATTGAAAATGCAGATTGACAATACTCAGAATCCCCTTTTTTGCGAAAGCGACGTGGAAGCACGTGCTGAAGTGCCTCGAGGTAGCTACGCGGCTGAATGTAAGTGATCTCGCTGTCTTACTTGTCCTTTTACGTGGGAAGCTGACGCAGTCGATAGACAGACTAATGCTTTCAAACTGAAAATAGCTTTACAGGAAATACCTGCAATGACCAGAAATCACATTCCACAAGAGAATTGCACAAGAAAAACACCAATAAAGGACAAAGACAAACGAAAACAATGATTGGAACTCGGAATAGCGGTAGGGTTTAACCGGTTTATTCCCACCAAAACTTCCGCTTTTTCTATTTCGTTACATTTTCTCTAAAAAAACGTATTGTATAGTTTTTAAGTGCTGTAAAATGATATATGTGGCAAAGACTAGGATGACCAACTTTTAGAACATAAACTGGACGTTTTCAATATAAAATAAAGATTTTGTGAATTTTTGTTTTGTAGCAATCACTGCACTAGAAATGTACGTTATTGTCTTTATAAGCTAACCAGTTGCTCGAAAAACAATAACAGTTCCATAAAGAAATATCTGCCCGACCCTTTGATATGTAAAGAAACATCCTACTTTTCTGATGACATTGTATGGTAATTGCATATTCAAAGAACAACAGGAACGAATACAACATTAAATTCACAGTAACTTCGGTATTTGTTTCCACTGGGCCGATGCCTCTGCTGGTGGACTGTTAGTCCCCGAGGGTATTCACCAACCAAGAGGCAAGTACTACGATGCTGGCACGAAAACCAATTTTATTTGCAAAAATGCAATATCTAAATTTCAGAAAATTCAATTGTGTTTAAAACTTAGGTGTATCTCCCTCTTGCATAACTCTGTCCTTAGCTGAAATTTGGCTTTTCTATTTAAATCAAATTGTTTGTTTGTTCTCTATCAGTTTTACACATACTTCGATTAATTAACTTCCAAATGTTTTGATTTTATCTGCACTGAAGCAACATAAGTTGTCAAAATGCGCATATGCAGAAACAAAATTCAAACTTCGGTATTTTGTTATTTTCAGGGTCGAGCATTATTTTTTTTTACACAGTTGAATTTTGTAACAGATCAGCGAGACTGCAGAATGGCGAATCATTTTGGTATTTTGTCCATTTGTGCCATAGTTAAAGGCCATAGGAAATCACCACAAGGATTTGCTTCCGTAATTATACTATCAATGTACGGTCGGCTGAAAAATCATTTTCAGTCGAACGTACATTGATAGTATAAGTAAGGAAGCGAATCCCTGTGAGGAAATTTTGCCCAATCTTTCCTTTTTTGTATGGTGATATTCACTTGGATTGTCATTTGGATATTTTATCCATTCCATCTTTTAAATTTAGGCCTATTTTTCTATAGATTGTTTATATATGTTATTTTTGCCATTGTACAACAGTTTTTCAATTTATTTTATATTGTTTCACGATTAATTGGCATCCATCTTTTATTTGTTGTTCTATTATTTTTCAAATTATTTAGAAACATGTTCCAGTCTTCTACAACATTATATATGTAATAAAATCTCTAAATCTGTTGCCCTTTAGCAGATGGTATAAAGAATATATATTTAATTGATGTCGTGAAATATGAGTATATATATATATATATATATATATATATATTAGAACACGTTACCTTGGACACTTTTGACGAGGAGCACCATAGTGCATTCTTTGTAAAATAATTTCATTTTGCCCTAGTTTTTCCCTAAAATATACAAATGAGCTGTGGCTTTGACCTTTGACCTTCATAGAGGGCGCTGCAATCGTTATTGACGAGGTGCTAAGTATGTCACTGGCCTGACCTTGTCTTGTGTATTTTCACAGGTATTGCCTACTGGACTCGCCCTTTCTTTATCCAGGATACTTCCCTAGGCCTCGCCTTCTACTTCTGTCCATGTCCACGGGTCTCGTCTTAATCCTAACCCTATTCCAGTTTTTAACTACACCTTAACTCTGGTCTCTCTTACCCACTGACCGAACACTTACTTTTAACCTTACGCTTATCCTGGCACTAACCCTAATCTATTTTAACTACACCTTAACCATTGTCTCTAGAATTCAGTGACTGAATCTTTTTGTTATAGTGTTTCATTGACCTTTGACCTTTGGCCCCGTCCTGAGTGCCTCGCTTTTGGCTTTGACTTAACTAGTCCATAGTGTTGTCACTGGTCTCGCCCTACCTCTATCCAAGGTACTTTCCTAGGTCTCGCCTTCTACTCTAGTTTTGTCTTCTACTTTGGTCTCGCCCTACTTCTGTCCATGGAATTTTCACTGGTCTCGTCTTTATCCTAACCCTAACCTTACAATTATCCTTGTAGTGACCCTAACTTTTCTGTTGTTAGATCAGTAATGTTGTTTTTGTTCATGACTAACCCTAACCATTTTTTTTGTTGCAGTTTTTTCTATACCTCCATAGTTACTTTGTTTGAGTTTTCTCTTATTTATGTCTAACCTAAGTTGCTATGACAACTTTTTATTTTATTCTTTGTTTGCTTGATTATTTTTTGTTTTGTGTTTTTTCTTTGTTTTGTAGTTGTTTTGCTTTGTTTTTTGTTTTTGTTTTTACTTTTGTTGTTTGTTTTTGTTCTTTGTTAGATCTTCTACACGTATCTCATTAGGCAGTGAAATAAACAAGATATTAACATGTTATACATTTTATTTTCTCCGTCAAATAGGCAAACACGGGTCGGAAAACATCCACATGTTTCCTTTACAATTTAAAATCCATAAGGTAATGTACAGTAATCAGTCATGATGACTCTTTTGTCAAACACTTATCTGTAATTTTTTTCTGGTTGACGGTGAGTAGTTTGAAATTGTCTCTAATAGTCATTTTTCACAGTTTTTACATTGTCTTTCCTGTCCTTAATCGTGTCAAAATTGATGAGTTGACTGTTTTTGAAGTCCAGTGTAAATCCTTTTACTTTACATACGGTTGTTATTTCATTTTGACATGTAACTTTACATCCATAATGTTTGGGTCCACCAGTTACAAACTCGGAAATTGGTTTCCGGCTACTTCATCCGTCAAGTCCCCTAAATAATCTCCTAGTTCTGGTTTCCATTCCCCAGGTTTGGAGGAAAACACAATGGAATCTGTGTCAGTGTATAAGGCACGATCGTTCAGTTTCTCCAAATAGCTGTACAATTTCAATCGAGCACGTTGATTCGTCCAGTTTCCTCGATGAAATCATCTTTGAATCGGTATCTAATACTAGCCATGGTCTCGCCCATGAAACTAATACCCATGAGTTCGATTTTATCACTATTCAAGATATCCATGTATTTTTTCAATTAGGTGCAATATTCCATTTTAAGCATGTTGGATCTTTGTCCAAATTTTCCCCAGAAATTATTCAACATGAGTTTAGCCAAGGCTCTCAATCCGGAATTTTTCTGTATCTTCTCGTATGTTAGATGCCTTCAGTATTCTCTAATGTATCTCCATTTGTCGTCTTCAGTTAGACACCAGTCGGTCAAACCACTGGCATCTTGTTTCATTTTTACGAATGTGTTGATATATTCTGTAAAGAGTCCTCCCATTTTCGTGTTTGGATCATATTGTTCTATGTTTTCAAAATGCCATACTTTCAAAATGCCGTATATATGTTGAACGACATATCCTTTTTCCAAAGCCTTTTTCATTTCATCACTAACCCAAGTCCATGTCAATGATCTTTCTTCATCTGTATGTTGACATGGTGTTTGTTGATTGGTTTCAGCACACGTTCTACATAAAAATAATAATTTGTTGTTGATTTTGGCTGGTAACACTGAGATGTAAAGTCCTCTCGGTGGCAATACTTGGCATTTGATCAATCCTTCGTAGTGTTGAATATCAGTGAAGTTTTCGATTATGACGTGTGGATGTCCCAAGAGTATTTTTCCGGTTTGGTTGATGTAAGGGTATAACGACGTCACATCGTAATGATTAATGATTTCACCATTAGACGTATCTTTATACAGCGTAAAGGCTTCCGTTCTTCCACCATAAAAAGCATCTCTAGGTTCTAGAGGGTTCACGTATTTCAAGGAATCTCATAATATCCACATCCGAACGACAATAGCTCAGCAGTTCTTGTTGACAATTAAACGTGGAATCTCTATTCTCGTTGTACCATTTCAGGAACGCAGCTCAGTCTTCGGGTTTCATTTTATCCGGTTGATTAAACTTTACATCCGGTAAATGATTCAAGATGGCGGCTTGATTCTCTTTGGTATTGAATAAGTGCGGAAAATATCACTTTCGCAGTTCTGTCAGTGATTTTTGGTAGTTTGGATAAAGCTGTAGGTAAGAAATTCATGGAATCAATCATCCGAATGTTACAGCTTGGTGTGGTGATGGTCATATTCTTAGTTCCATAAGGGATCACTTCCGGTACTATGCCATGACGAATCAAGTAATTCAGAATAGGATAACTGTCGTATCCTTTGAAATTACGACAGATAACGGAAGTTCCATTGTTTTGTCCAGAGAACAACCAGTTACAAAAGTCATCGGTTGTATTGGTCCCAGCAAACACGACTTCATTTTTTCCCCATTCCTCGCATCTACTTGCTTCATTAATGATATTATTCAAACACTTTAAACATATTTTATGCGCAACACATAAATTGGGTTGATGTTCGTAAACTCCACATTTCATTTGTTTACAGTTGGTATATTTACCTGTCGCATCAGGTAGATATCCTTGTTCACACTCCACTAGATCCCCCTGTGTACAGTCAAAGTCAAAGAAAATGTACGTTTGATTATCCGATCGTTTACGTGGAGTTGCAGTAAGCATAAAGCACTGATGTCATTTTTGAAAGTAATCTTAACACACCTGACAATAGGTGTTATCACATGTATGACCTCCCATTTCTTTATTCACGGTTTGTCCACACTCTTAACATTTGTAGTATCTGGTACATATTGACTGTTCGGATGATGTGGATTATTGATGTAAATTAACACATACGCTACCTCGAAAATATCGTTCGCAATCATCACAGGGTATCCAGTCATCTTCAGTTTGGTCAGGAATTTTATGACAACATTGACAAACATAATCACAAGAATGTTCTTCTTTATGGTCGTATCCTTTATCACAGATATGACAATAATAACTGCGTGACAAAAATGCTGGCATACTGGTGATCACATCGTAATGTTCACATCATTATGATGCAGGTAGATCTTCTTCTCTGTTTCGGGTCCTTTATAAATTTAACTGTTGAACTAATTCTGGCTTATAACATAAATCTGATAATCTGGTTTGCTTACTTGACACTTTTTGATTTCTTCAATACCACATTTTGTCAAAGGAACTCCGGCCTGAGCATGTAAAATTGTGTAATTCAATGGCCAATTCTTCTTGGATACGCCATCCTTGTCTAATAGTGTTCCATTTATTATGTCCATCCAATCGAGCTTTAGCTGTTACGATGGCTCTGGCACAACAGAGATCTTCTTTGTTTTTGATCTGGACGTTTTACTGAACAAAAATCTCTCGGTGTCCACGTGCGTAACTTCTATCTCTACTTCTTCTGTTAATGTAAATTCTTCATTCGATTGAAGAACTCTTTCCACTTCGCCCAATAATAAATTACTGGACAGTTAGTACACTTTCAAAAAGGGCATAGTAATGGGAAAATCAAGATCAGGTGCCATTAGTGATATCTGGATCAGGTCTTCTGGTTTGGTAAATGTGGTTACTTTCTTTAAGATGGCGTCGAAAAGCTCGTGCAACGCTTGTAGCACTTGTTTAAGGCTATGGACGTTGATCCCTTTGAACTGGATTTGGTAGTGAGTAGAGTTGGTTTTAAATCTTGGTGCACTTTTTCGACCTTTTATCTTTAATTCGAACATGTTTTTGGGTGTTCTGGTTGGAGCTCCTCCTAATTGATGTTTTTCACGAGTGTGGCGGCCTAATGCAGATGACTTACAGAAGGTGGCATGACATTTTATGCATTGGAATCGGGGTTTCTCATGGTTCTTTTTATGTTGCTGTAAATGGTCTTTTCTTGTAAAACGTTTCGGGCAAAGGTCACAAACAAATTCCATATGGTCTCTGTGTATACTGTAATGAATTAAAAATTCCCTTCTGGTGTCAAATATTTGGTGACATCTATAGCAACGATTCGCCATCTTGTTTCTGTTTTATTGAACGTCAGGTCTGTAAAGACAAAAAGATATGATTTAGTTATAATATTTCAGTTATGATGTAATAATTAGTTATGAATATCATAATTAGTTATAAATTTCATAATTAGTATATGAATAAGTGATGGGTAATTAATGTACTTACCAATTACTTGAGGTCCCTTTCGAATCACACATTGGTTCTTTAACGGGTAATTCACATATCTGTAAAGATAAAAGGAAATATTTAGTTATAATAATCAGTTATGAAGTAATTATTAGTTATGAATATTATAATTAGTATATGAATAAGTGATGGGTCATAAATGCACTTACCATTTGTTCACTTGGGGTCTTTTCAGATCACACTTTACTTCTTTAACTGGTAATTCACAGGTCTGTAAGGACAAAAGGACATCATTTAGTTATAACATCACCAAAAGGACATCATTTAGTTATAACATTTAGTTATAGACATTACAATTAGTTATGAATATTATAATTAGTTATGAATATGAATAAATGATGGGTAACTAAAGTACTTAACATTTACTTAAGGTATCTTCGCTTCGAACTGGTCAGCTGAATGGCAGTCTGGCGACGTTGGAAGCCGGTCGATCGCGCCTTCATATAGTCAAAGTCATTTGTATCGATGGCTGTGATTGGTTGTTTAATTTTGTAAGACGGTTTCTGATTGGTTGATTTTCCTGCAATTTGATTGGTCAACATTATGTACAGCTTCAACTGACTTTTTCTTTCATCAAAATTGTTGCAAAAATACTAAAAGTAGTTAGAAGTGATAAATAAGTTTAAAGTATTTACTTAGTAACCATCATGATGTCCAGGTATTGTGTTAGTAACCTTGGTGATTTCATAGTTGTACCCATGTAGCTTCAGAGGAGATGATCTTTGAATGTATTATCCCAAAGGGACCAATGTTAAACTAAGATCCCTGCTAGTACCAATCTTGGATGAGGTGTGTACTTGCAGGACTTTTTTAAAGGGGACCACCCAGGAAATATTGTAACAAAGTTTGGATCCAATTAGCTATGTAGTTTAAGGGGAGAAGATCTTGCCATACTTTCCCATAGGGTTAAATGTTAAAATGTTCAATGCTTGTGGCATTTAGGATGAAATGCGGACTTGCCAGAAACATCTTTCAAAGGAGGCGAACTAAGGACTTTTGTGACCAAGTTTGCTTCGAAATGGCCCAGCAGTTTAGAGAAGAAGATCCTCTTATATGTTACTGAACATTTTTGCAATTTAAACTTTTGACCTCTATCTCAAATCATTATACAATAAAATTACCAAAATTAAGTCAATTAAGGGCAATAACTCCTACATTGGTATTTTGATTTTCTTTAAAAGTTAGCATGTGGGTAGATCTTGATGTGCAGAAGATTTTGCAATTTAAACATTAACTCTATCTCACACTGTTTTTGATATGTAAGACAGGATATTTAAAATAACAAAAAATTTGACCAATAAAGGGCAATAACTGCTACATTGGTACATGTATTAAGATTTTCTTCAAAATGGACATGTGGGAAGATCTTGATATGATAAGTATTTTTGCAATTTAAACTTAACCTGTTTCTCAAACTGAAATAGAAGACGAAATATATAAAATCACAAAAAATTGACTATTAATGGCAATTACTCCTACACAGGTATAAAAATTTTCTTCAAAACTTGCATGGAGGTACATCTTGATATACTTAACATTTTTGCATTTTAAACTTAACCTCTTACAGTTTTTTTTTAATAGAAAATAAAAAACATCAAAATTTTGAAAATTATCAGAAAACAAGAACAGAAGTCCTCGGCCCCCCGCCGGTCAAGCAATATACTAGTATACTGTATATGAAATTGCAATATCTTCAAACATTCAGGGTTGTTCCAGAATAAAATGTGTGGGGATACAAAAAGTATCGACAAAGGCTGATGTTCGAACTTAATCAAGGTATTAGTGGTAAAAACAGTCGATTTTAAAATAAAACCGAGTCATAATTTTGGTCAAAGTGTCATAACTCTGTCAAAAAGTATCAAGTGAGGCTGGTTTTTGAACTTGAGCAAGGTATTAGTAGTATAAACATTTGGTATAAATTACATGAGAATCCGTCAAAATTTGGAGGCATGAGAGTGCTTACAAGCTCAATTTTTGGCTAAAACGGTGTCGTTATTTTGGTCAAAGTCCAATAACTCCGTCCAAAAGTATCGACCGAGGCTGCTTTTTCAACTTGACCAAGGTAAACACATTTGGTATAAATTTCATGAGAATCCGTCAAAATTTGTAGGCATGAGAGTGCTTACAAGGTCAATTTAGGCTAAAACGATGTCGTTTTTTAGCACATCTGGCTATGCCAGGGTGAGCTTTTGCCATCACTTGGTGTCCGTCGTCCGTCCGTCCGTCCGTCGTAAACTTTTCATTCAAAGATCTTCTCCTCTGAAACCACTGGGCCAATTGGAACCAAACTTGGTCACAATAGTCCTTGTGTGGCCCCCTTCAAAAAAGGTATCCGGTATGTCCGTACCTAATCCAAGATGGCCACCAGCGGGGAACATAGTTTTAACATTGGACCCTATGGAAAAGACATTCAAAGATCGTCTTCTCAGAAACTACCAGACCAATTATAACCAAACTTAGACACAATGGTTCTTAGGAGGTCCCATCCAAAAAATGTATCTGGCAGGTCCATACCTAATCCAAGATGGCCGCCAGCGGGGAACATAGTTTTAACATTGGACCCTATGGGAAAGACATTCAAAGATCTTCTCCTCTGAAACCACTGGGCCAATTGGAACCAAACTTGGTCACAATAGTCCTTAGATGGTCCCTTCCAAAAAAGGTATCCGACAGGTCCGTATCTAATCCAAGATGGCCGCCAGCTAGGAACATAGTTTTAACATTGGATCCTATGGAAATTACATTCAAAGATCTTCTCAGAAACTACCGGTCCAATTATAACCAAACTTAGTAACAACGGTCCTTAGATGTCCCTTCCAAAAAAGGTATCCGGCAAGTCCGTACCTAATCCAAGATGGCCGCCAGCGGGGAACATAGTTTTAACATTGGACCCTATGGGAAACACATTCAAAGATCTTCTTCTCAGAAACTACCAGTCCAATAATAAACAAACTTGGACACAATGGTCCTTAGATGGTCCCATCCAAAAAAGGTATCCGACAGGTCCGTATCTAATCCAAGATGGCCGCCAGCGGGGAACATAGTTTTAACATTGGACCCTATGGAAGTAAGTGAGAACCGAACCGTCAATCTAAAAGCGAACAATCCAAGGACAATGGCAACACCAGAAACAAACAAGAGGCTCTCAAGAGGCTGTATCGCTCACCTGGACCATGGCTGACATAAATAAAAGGCATTTCCAATAGGAAACACAAAATTTAACTGAATACTTTTTTTCCTAAAATTACAGTGTTCTTGTTTGGTTTCCATGGCAACCGAAAGCTCCACCATCCATTACAACCCATAACAGAACACCATTCCAAAAAAAAAATTGGGCAGGGGTTCCCCTTATAATCAAGGTAATACATGTTGCTGAAATTAAAACATTCAGACCACAATTCAAATAAAAATTCAAAAATTTTGGCAGAGGTTCTAATTGGACTAGTAGTTTCTAAGAAGAAGATCTTTGAATATACATTCCATAGGGCCCAATGCTAAAACTATGTTCCCGCTGGTGGTCATCTTGGATGAGGGATGGACCTGCCAGATACCCTTTTTGGAAGGTACCATCTAAGGGCCATTGTGACTAAATTTGGTTATAATTGGACTGGCAGTTTCTGAGAAGAAGATCTTTGAATGTCCTTCCCATAGGGTTCTTTGTTAAAACTATGTTCCCCGCTGGCGGCCATCTTGGATTAGGTACGGACCTGCCGGATACCTTTTTTGGAAGGGACCACCTAAGGAACATTGTGAATAAGTTTGGTTATAATTGGACTGATAGTTTCTGAGAAGAATATCTTTGAATGTCTTTCCCATAGGATCCAATGTTAAAACTATGTTCCCCGCTGGCGGCCATCTTGGATTAGGTACAGACCTGCCGGTTACCTTTTTTGGAATTGACCATCTAAGGACCATTGTGACTAAGTTTGGTTATAATTGGACTGGTACTTTCCGAGAAGAAGATCTTTGAATGTCTTTTCCATAGGGTCTAATGTTAAAATTATGTTCCCGCTAGCTGCCATCTTGGATGAGGTACGGACCTGTCGGATACCTTTTTTAGAAGAGACCATCTAAGGACCATTGTGACTCAGTTTGGTTATAATTGGACTGGTAGTTTCTGAGAAGAAGATCTTTGAATGTCTTTTCCATAGGGTCCAATGTTAAAACTATGTTCCCTGCTGGCGGCAATCTTGGATGAGGTACGGACCTGCCGGATACCTTTTTTGGATGGGACCATGTAAGAACCATTGTGATTAAGTTTGGTTATAATTGGGCTGGTAGTTTCTGAGAAGATCTTTGAATGTGTATTCCCATAGGGTCCAATGTTAAAACTTTGTTCCCCGCTGGCGGCCATCTTGGATTAAGTACGGACCTGCAGGATACCTGTTTTGGAAGGGACCATCTAAGGAGCATTGTGACTAAGTTTGGTTATAATTGGACTGATAGTTTCTGAGGAGAAGATCTTTGAATGTCTTTCCCGTAGGGTCCAATGTTAAAACTATGTTCCCCGCTGGCGGCCACCTTGGATGAGGTACGGACCTGCCGGATACCTTTTCTGGAAGGGACCATCTAAGGACCATTGTGACTAAGTTTGGTCATCATTGGACTGGTAGTTTCTGAGAAGAAGATCTTTGTATGTAATTTCCATAGGGTCCTATCTTAAAACTATGTTCCCCGCTGGCGTCCACCTTGGATTAGGTACGGACCTGTCGGATACCTCTTTTAAAAGGGACCATCTAAGGACCATCGTGTCTAAGTTTGGTTATAATTGGACTGATAGTTTCTGAGAAGAAGATCTTTGAATGT
>MJUU01021517.1:63834-90894 GCA_002080025.1 Modiolus philippinarum
CAAAGTCCACATTCCGCCAAACAGGAAGTACACATCCGACAGGACTCAAAATAGGACGTTCCTTACAACTAACCATATAAAGGCTGCATACCAATTTTGAAATCAATCCCTCTTGTGGAAGCTGAGAAAAATGTGACGAAAAATTATGAAAAATTAATGTTTCCCTACATTTCGTGACAAAGTACACATTCCGCCAAACAGGAAGTACACATCCGACAGGACTCAAAATTGGATGTTCCTTACAACTAACCATATAGAGGCTGCATACCAATTTTGAAATCAATCCCTCTTGTAGAAGCTGAGAAAAATGCGATGAAAAATTCATTTTTCCCTACATTTCGTGACAAAGTCCACATTCCGCCAAACAGGAAGTACACATCCGACAGGACTCAAAATAGGACGTTCCTTACAACTAACCATATAGAGGCTGCATACCAATTTTGAAATCAATCCCTCTTGTAGAAGCTGAGAAAAATGCGACGAAAAATTAATGTTTCCCTACATTTCGTGACAAAGTCCACATTCTGCCAAACAGGAAGTATACATCCGACAGGACTCAAAATAGGACGTTCCTTACAACTAACCTTATAGAGGCTGCATACCAATTTTGAAATCAATCCCTCTTGTAGAAGCTGAGAAAAATGTGACGAAATTTTTTTCCCACGAACGGACGGACAGACGGACAAGGTGAATATAGTATACCCCCTCTCTATAGAGTGGGGGTATAATATGGCCCCCAGTGGGGAACTTAGGTAAAACATTGGACCCTATGGGAAAAAGTCACATTTTAATCTTCTCCTCTGAAATTGCTGAAGCAAATTCAACCAAACTTTACAGGAATGATGTATGGAAGGTACTTTACAAAATTTGCATGCTCATTTCATTTACATCCAACAAAAAACATGGCCTCCAGTGCAGAACATAGTTGAACATAGTAGCCCGGTATGTGAAAACCATACTTTTCATTATCTTCTCTGAAACTTTTCAAGCAAATTTAACTAAACTGTATTGGAATGATGTATTGAAGGTCCTTTGCAAAGATTACTCATTTCAATAGAATCAGACAAAAAACACTTGTGCCTATGGAGAACAAAGCTTAACATTAGACCTCATTGGTAAAATACATCTTTTTTGGTCATGCATGCAAAAGAAGCATTTTGTCAGGTGAGCGATCCAGGCTCAGTCTCTGAGCCTCTAGTTTTAATAGATATCAGTTTCTTGTGGAAAAATTTGAAGTTTTGCTCAAGATTATTTTTTTACTTAGTGCTTAGATGAGCATTTCTTTTCATTGTCTATGACTTTTCAATGGCAATTGCTTTTGATTGCTACATGACACTACCCCATTGGAAGGGAGGGGAGGTTTGGTGTGCCATAACACCAGTTTAAACCATTATTTCTTTTGAAAAGGTTGTATCAGGTCAGGACCATTGCAGTTTACAATTTTTCTAGTGCTTTCACATCTGCTCTGTCTTTTTGCGCTTTTGATTTCGGCCCTTGACAATTCTGTTGAGTAATTTTATTATTGCCCACATAGATAATTACAAGTTCTCAATTCCTTCAGAAGTCTACTACATGTACCAAAAATTTTGTTTTTCTTTTAATTGGCTGCACACCTGCTTACATACTTTCAACTTTTATAGATGCCATATACTTCAATTTGTAAAATATGCATTTATTCAAATCAAAAGTATAACAAAGACATAAAAATTAACAAGTAATATATTGCACATTTTCATCCTATTACAGGATAGTATGGTTTCCATTCCTCTGAGGTGTAATCTGGACTCCAATTCTTTAGTATATTCCTGAAATCTATTGGCTGAAAGTAGTCTAATTTATGGCTGAAAAAACAAGAAAAAAGTAATGATATACAAAACAAAGATTTCAGAGAATAATCAAATAGCTAATGGGTAGGTTGCATTCAGAATTTTTTTATATAATAATGTAAAGTGTTGTTTTGCAGGTTCCTGAATGTTCACCTTGGAAATGTTGTATGTGACTGAGAGTACATAGGTACTGAGAGTTTGGTTACTACAAGCCTGAAAAATGGAATTATAAAAAAAAGCAATGTTTATGTCAAGTATTGACAGTTAATAATTAGACTTCCGAAAATTTTAAAACACATTAAGCAAGCCTCAGATCTTATAAACTGTAGAAATTTTGCATCCCACTTGATTGATTAAATAATTACAGTTTAACATCAAGTGAGCAACATTTCAGCTATATCAGGACGAGAACAAGTTGATCAATTCGAAAATATTTATAAGTAAAACAACAATATGTGTCTAACAGTGCCCCGCCTCGCAACTGTTTTGAACAAAGCTAAATTTGGTGATCAGTAATGCATGAAGTTGGTTGCATTGATTTATTTTTATTACGATTTTTTATTTGCTCTGAGCAATGAAAGGATAGCACACGAGACAAAGTCATTACAAATACATGGTAAATTAAAGCAATTGAGCAATGCCTTTATTGTTGTTCTTCATCTTGAAGTCACCATGATGTCGAGCAATGCCACATCAATGCTCTCCATTATCCATGATTGCCGGGTTGTTAAAAAACATAAAATTAACTGTCAAACTGTTCTTTCAATGGCTGTCATCCGTTGCCCGACAAAAAGACTAACAGAAGACAATCACAACACTTAACATCCACTGGGCACTTGTAAGAAAACTTGGCATAATAAAATCATGAGAAGTGGGCACAATAAACAGATGTTCAGAATATCTATTTTATACTGAAAATATAAAACCCAAAATTTAAAAGCATGATGGTTAAATTATAACTATCTGCAATGGTAAACTGTGAAGTGATATTTTTGAAAGTGTGGTAAGAAAACACCAGTTAACTCTTTATTATTCCACCTGTTTCATTTTCCAGCACATTTTCAAATTCAGTTTTATGTAAAGGTTTTAATATGAAAAAGAAAGGAAATGGGGTAAATGTAAAAAAATTTCAATTTTTATTTCTCAAAAGTTTCTGAATGCATCAAATGGTTGAAGAGAACATAAAACAGTTTTGCAGTGCAAATATTAATTGGTTTACACAAGACAGATTGTCTGAAATTTGATTTTTGATGAATGTTTCAATGAAAACAATGTTATCTCAATGGACTATGTCATACATGTATAAGATTTGCAAGTACCTAAAGCAATCCATTAATTTTGTGGTTTATAAAAAAATTAAAAAAGGTATATTGAAGATTTTACGAAAGGATATGAACATGAGACCTTAACACATATGGTTATTCCAACTGCAATTAATTTTAAAGAGTTGTATGGCCATTTCGGAAATTAATTCCTCATCAGCAACACTAGAACCCAAACATAGGAAATCAACGATCTCAAAAAGCTTATAATGCATAAAACCAAACAAATCTGAATAATCAGTAATATACAATTATAGCATGTGTACGAGGTCGATATGATGTTATATCGACCTGAGAAATGCATATCGACCGAGGATGAAATCCGAGGTCGATATGCTTTTCTAGGTCGATATAACATAATATCGACCTCTAACACATGCTGTAATTGTTATATTATTAATTTACAAGAAAGAACTAAAAAGACTTAAAATAAAGAAAGCCTATATTTCACAAATGCATATACAGTTGTATAAACCTTTAAGGATATATAATTGAGTTTGATCTTTAAATCCTATAAATTTCACACAAAAGAAAAAGATTTTACTTTATTTAAGTAAAATTTCATTTCATCTGATTATAAAATACTTCTATGTTAGTTACTGATATGAAAGATTATTTTGGTCTATATTTAGTAACGTGCAATATAGCCATGCAATATCACTTTACACAGGGAGTCATGTGACCACTTCTCCGCCAATTAAATTTCTCAAACGATATCAAATTAATAATATTATCAAATATCAGGGTTGGGGTCATTACTTTGCAAATGTTATTAATTAAATTACCATTACATTTGAAAAATGCACATTACATTACCATTACCATTAAACTTATTTTCAAAAGTAATTAATTAAATTACACATTACTTTTTGAGATATATGTTGCATGAAAACGAAAAATTTTAATATGCTGCAGATATATTTGAAATAAATATAATAACCTTAAGGTGTTGGGAGAAAAAGTGAATGGAACTAAAGTACCCAAAACAAAATTTACCACTAGTTTTCTCCAAATATCTTTTTCAGTAAATGTTAAAGGATGATGTGGTATACAAATATTGGAAGCTATTTTTTTTGCAGCTACATGTCATGCTTTACTATAATTTTACAACAGATAAAAGTTTTCCATTACCTTTCTATGTTATTTTAGCATAAAAATTGAGTTGAAAACACAGGGAATAAATCTGGTTTACTGAACACCTGTTTTTATTGTTATAATGCCCTAGAGTCTTTGATTAACCAAAACACATGGTCAGGAGTTAATCTCGATTTTGTAGAAAAAAAGAAATTATGTAACTACTTTATAAAGTGTCAACAAAAACTTTTTACCTGTAAACAAATTCATTTTAATTCAAGTAAATGATAAGTTGATGTTGGTTCTGCAAATTTATTGTCATTTTTACCCAAACATCTTTATGTAAATTAATAAACAAATCAAAATTCTGTTTGCTCATTGGCCATCCGAATAAACAACTAACAAGCATCCTATATGCATATTAGTAATCCCTCAGCAATGCATTTGGTGTCTTTTCATTGGTTTGTTGGTTTGCATAAATCATTCATCAATCACTCCCCTATGGCATTTCTTTCAAATTTGAGTGAAATTAACATTAAGGTCTATGGAAAATATTTTTATTTAAACTTTGATAATTTCGGTAAATATACAAAGAGTAGAGGCAAAAAATTTGAAAATGATACATATTATGGTCTTATTTATAACAAAAGAGCTACAGCGATTTAAGCTGTGGCAAATAATGTTGTGCGCACTTTGAAGTCTGTGATTAGATTATCTAAAGTATAAGCAATTTCAAGAGTTTTTAATTCAATTGATATCATATAACAAGAAGAAAAAATAAAAATTTTCAAACAATATATTTCTTATCTTACAATCTAGTGAAAAATTATAAGGATATTGGGGGATGTATAGGAATAATTTGGTGTGTTAGTATTACTTGATATGAAATGCTATTAAATTTTGGAAATAAAGATGTGTATACGTTGAAATTCCTGAAGATGCTATCTTTAATAAAACAAATCAAATACTACTAGATTTTTTAAATTTTTATACAGTTTAATATTTGAAAATCACAGAAAAAATGTTTGTTCTATTTAAAATAATTGTTTTCACTGTCATTTACTTAAATATTTATTCAATCAATCTGTATAAAAAATGTAAAAACAACTTTATTTAACAGATCAAAGATCATTTGAGTAAAATTAATAAATTAATAGTTCAACGATAACATGAATCTTAATTTTTGTATAAACATTTTATTTATTTCTTATAAAAAAACTAATTAAGGGGTAAGAAATAATTATAGAAATCAGGACAAACATTTAATGAATTTTATATAAACAAAAGAAAATGATAAATAACCTTTATCATTTATACAATGACAAAAAATATGTCTTAAAAATAAGAAATATATAGAAATCAAAAGGTGGATATTATATTATTTTCTTAACTATTTGATCACATTTTGAGAATTAACAAAATAGTGATTTCTTATATTGACTTTTGAAGAGGTGGGATTGTTATTTATTATAGAAGATCTATACCTAATATTTTTCTCATGCAAAATCACAAATGTAATTAAAAAGTAATTCAAAAGTAATTGGCATTACAGTCTCTTTGTGACTGTAATACATTACTTAGCATTACATCAAAAAATGTAATGCATTACAATTAATTACCATTACATTTTTAATTACCCCAACCCTGTCAAATATATAGCCAAAGACAAAACAACGATGGAAGGAGTTGAACCTTAGAATTTAGAATTCACATAAATTAAGATAATAGTTATAAGAAATTGTACACATGAGATATAATCTAATGTACAAGTACACCATATCTAAGAAAAACAAGTAATAACTGTGTTTGAATGCAAACACAAAAGTCTCCCAAAAGAACTCCCATATCAGAATTCAAAGTGTATATAAAAGATCATTATGTCTTATTCAAGCCTGCCATGTTGCAACACTTTCAATTTTCCTATGTTTTCCATTTCCTTAGTAACAGCCACCATTTTAGACATCTTAAGCCTCGAAATAAGTTCTATGCTTGTTACACTACCTTTCCCAAAATTATATCAAACTTTCAGAGCTACAATTTTCCAGCCGTTTCCGCTTCTATGACAACTGTCACAATTTTGGAAAATTTATCCCAAAAATTAGATCTGCATTCAATAAGCAAGCTTCCTTTCAAATTTCATGCAACTTGAGCACTTTAAATTTTCTGAATTTGCTGGGAACGATGGCAGACAAACTTGCGGGGAAAAATTAAAGAAAGAAAGAAGAAGAATAAAAATAATAAGAAACGGAGCAAAAACTATAAGTCTCTCCAAACTTCGTTTGGGAGACTTAATAAAGAGCATACATTTCAAACACGGAAAATTGTTTTACCAAATCCAGTCTGCACTAAAAGACAAACTCCTGTGTTAAATATTTTACGAAAGGACATGGAGAAAATGCACATGAGACCATAACACATATGTTTATTCCAAATGCAATTAATTTTGATAGCTGTATGGCCATGTCGAAAATTAATTCCTCATCTGTAGCACTAGAACCCAAACAGAGGAAATCCACGATTTAAACAAGAGTTGTCAGAAGCCAACATAGCTCGCCGGGGATAACAGTAACCGAAATGCACAATTAAGTTGAAGGTTATGCATTTTTGTAATTGTTATGTGATAAATATCTTAAATGTGATATAAGAAAGCAACATGTCAAACAGGAACTTCCTATCACTAAAAGAATAACTTCTATAAACAGGGTTCAAGTTTTTTTTTAAATTGCCCCAGGGCAATGTCAAGGTCAAAATGTCTACAACAATGATACTACCAGATAGCTCTCACTATAGGGAAGTCACAAACAAAATATAAACACCCTATAACTAAACACTTACTTTCTAGAAGCAAGCTTAAAGTTTTTAAAAAAACTGTCCTAAGGGCAAGGTCAATGTCAAAATGTCTAAAAATATGGTGCCATCAGAAAGCTATCATCATAAGGAAGTCATATACTGAAATTGAAGACCTTACCACTAAATGTCAACATCCTAGAAACACTGTTAAAAGTTTTTAAAAAGTTGCCCTCAGGGCAAGGTAAAGGTCATAATGTCAACAAATATGGCACCATTAGAAAGCTCTCATCACAAGACAGTCACATACCACATATGAACACCCTACCACTAAAGAACTAAATTCTATAAGCAAGGTTAAAGTTTTTCAAAAATTGCCCCCAGGGAAAAGTAAAGGTCAAAATGTCTACAAATATGGTACCAGTAGAAAGCCCTCATCATAAGGAAGTCACATACCAAATATGTACACCCTACCACTAAAAGCCTATTTTCTAGAGGCAAGGTTAAAGTTTTTTTAAAAATTGCCTTCAGGGAAAGGTCAAGGTCAAAATGTCTACAAATATGGTACCATTAGAAAGCTCTCATCATAAGGAAGTCACATACCAAATATGTACACCCTACCACTAAAAGCCTACTTTCTAGAGGCAAGGTTAAAGTTTTTCAAATATTGCCTTCAGGGAAAGGTCAAGGTCAAAATGTCTACAAATATGGTACCATTAGAAAGCTCTCATCATAAGGAAGTCACATACCAAATACGAACACCCTACCACTAAAAGCCTACTTTCTAGAGGCAAGGTTAAAGTTTTTCAAAAATTGCCCTAAGGGAAAGGTCAAGGTCAAAATGTCTACAAATATGGTACCATTAGAAAGCCCTCATCATAAGGAAGTCACATACCAAATATACACACCCTACCACTAAAAGCCTGCCTTCTATAGGCAAGGTTAAAGTTTTTTAAATATTGCCCTAAGGGCAAGGTCAAGGTCAATAAGTCTACAAATATAGTACCACAAGAAAGCTCTCATTACAAGGAAGCCACATACTAAATATCAACATCCCATCTCTTAAGGTCTCCATTCTACAAGCAAGTTTAAAGTTCTTGCTGACGACGCCGACGACGCCGACGGTATGACAATAGCTCTCCGGACATTCGTCCCGGCGAGCTAAAAAATGCTTTATATAATGCATAAAACCAAACGAATCTGAATAATCAGTAATATCAAATATATAGCCAAAGATAAAACTATGATGGAGGGAGTTAAACCTTGAAGGTATATTTTTGGTAGTACTGCAATCACAACTAGAGCTGTCACCAAATGGAAGCCAGTTATACTCTCAGCTCAATGAACCCTGAATCAGTATGGAAAATGTAAGTTTGAAATGTTTGGACATTATGCAGTTGTTGACACAGAAAAAATATGGACACAATGCAAGTATGGACACAATGCTATACCTCCCCCTCTTTATCGAAATTATTCAAAGACGAATAACCTCCCCTTTAAAATTTCAGAAAGCAACTATATTACTTCATGCACATCTTCAGGTGGTATACTACAGCTGTATATGTGTAACATTTTATCATTACAAAATCCAAGCACCCGTTTAAGAGGACGTGCTGACAAGGTTCTTCCCCCTTTTTCCAGAAAATATTCAAACACAAATTATCTCTAATTCTAAATCCAAGAAGCACCTATATCACTTTCTACACAGCTTTATATTATGCACTATAACTGTGCACCATTTCCTTAAAATCCAAGAACCAGCTGAAGAGGACATAAGCTGACAAGGGTCCATTCCCCCTTTTATGCCAGAAAATATTACCAAAATTAATTATCTCCCCTTTAAAATTTAAAGCAGCAACCATATTATTTCATTGACATTTTTATGTGTTGTACTACAACTGTGCAACATTTCATCAAAATCCAAGTACCCCTATAAAAGGACGTACTCTGACAAGGTTCGTTCCCCCTTTTTTCCAGAAAATATTCCAAGATGAATTATCTCCCCTTCAAAAGTTTGGGCGTGCAACCATATTTCTTCATGGACATCTTCAGACAGCCAACTACAGCTGTTTAACATAACATTTCATCAAAATCCAAGAACCAATTTACAAGGACATGTGCTGACAAAGTTTGCCCACCCTTATTTTCCAGAAAATATTCGAAGACAAATTATCTCCCCTTCAAAATATCTGGCAGCAACCATATTGCTTCATGCACCATGCACAATTTGAGTTGGCGTACAACAACTGTGTAACATTTCATCAAAATTCAAGCAGCTGTATAGGAGAACATATGCTGAAAAGATACAAGAACCGATAGACAGACTGACAGACAAGGCGATTACTATATATCCAAAACTTTGTCAGAAAATATTCAAAGACAAATTATCTCCCCTTCAAAATTTCGAGCAGCAACAATATTACTTCATGCATATCTTCAGATGGTGTACATACTACAACTGTGTAACATATCATTAAAATCCTAGCAGCCGTATAGGAGAACATGTGCTGAAATGATACATGAACGGATAGACAGACTGACAGACAGGGTGATTCCTATATATCCCAAACTTTGTTAATAATAAACAAGAATATGTGTCTAATGGACACAATGCCCTGCCTCACAGCTGTATTGAACAATGGTATATCCCCCCTTTTCCATGATCAGTGAAGCATGAGGTTGATTGTATTGGTAAATTTTTTTAATATTTTGTTTACTTATATTCTAATGTATATCTGTATAAAGTGTCATGATAAAAGCATACATCCTTCACACAATAAAAAACTTCAACCTGAGAGTAAACCTCATACTACCCCCCTTTTTTCCATGATCATTGAAGCATGAAGTTAGTAGCATGGATAAATACATGATTATGTGTATTTTTAAAAAGTTAAATAATAAACAGCTGCGCCAAGAGCGCATGATACGCCCGTCCCCACTTTAAAGCAAACTGATTAAATGATTCTTGAAATTAAAAACTCCATATGAACAAACATGACAAGGGACTTCTGAAATGTATCAATTATTTCATCTGATGTTAAAGAGTCAAAAATGTATATTGTTTTAGGGGTAGTGATGTCTTAAAATAAAAGAATATCGATATGTAGACAGAAATTGCAATTTCATACTTTTTTTTAAAGTACTATAACTCTGGAAAGAAAAATCCATCGACAAAATAAAACGATAGGGAGCTTCCTCTCATCATACCCACAAATCCTGCAAAGTTTCAAGAAAAATTATCAAAGTGTTCTCTAGTTAGAGTACGACATGTGGACGAAAATTGCAATTTCAAGCTTTTTTGAAATAATCAAAGTCCTATAACTCTGTAACGAAAAATCCAATGATAATATAAAATGATAGGGAGCTTCCTCTTGTCATACCCAACAATCCTGCAAAGTTTCAGGAAAAATAGTAATGGTGGATTACATGATACCCCGCCACATTTCACAAAATTTCGAAGTATCAAGGGGCATAACTCCAGAACCCCTTGGACCTCGGAACCCATATTCGAACTCGACCTGAGTTTTGTGCTGAACAAGTTACATACCAAGTTTGAATACTGTATGTTATTCCGTTCAAAAGTTATCAGTCGGAAACCTTCGGGGGACGGACGGACGGACAGACGGACGGACGGATAGACAGACAGACGGACGGACGGACACACGACTGAGGGTATCACATAATACCACGCCACTACGTGTGGCGGGGTATAAAAATGATCAAAGCATTCTCTAGTTAGAGTATGACATGTGGACGAAAATTACAATTTCAAGCTTTTTTGAAATAATCAAAGTCCTATAACTCTGTAACGAAAAATCCAACAACAAAATAAAATAATAGAGAGCTTCCCCTTGTCATACCCAACAATCCTGCAAAGTTTCAAGAAAAATGTTCAAAGCCTTCTCTAGTTAGAGTACAACATGTGGACGAAAACTGCAATTTCAAGCTTTTTTGAAATAATCAAAGTCCCATAACTATGGAACGAAAAATCCGACGACAAAATTAAACGATAGGGAGCTTTCTTCCGTCATATCCAACAATCCTGCAAAGTTTCAAGAACAATGTTCAAAGCATTCTCCAGTTAGAGTATGACGTGTGGACGGACGGACAGACGGACAGATGGACGGACGGACACAGGTATACCATAATATGTCCCGTCAAAGACGGGCGTATAATAATAGCAAACATCCTTCACATATAAAAAAGCTTCAACCTGAGGGAAAACCTCATACTACCCCCTCCCCCCCCCTTTTGGTTAAATTGATCCCAACACCAAGATAACAAAAACTACAAATGAAATACTGTACATACAAATCTGGGTCTTTGTATTTTCCATGAGGAACGGGATACAGCGATTCATATGTTCTGTTACTTCCTGAACCATGGATTGCGTAAGCGTTAAATTTTGTCACTTTTGGCGGGAAATAATGATAAGGAATAGTTGCTCTTCCTGTCCATCTACCATTCTTTATGTGTGCTGTGTAAGCTATTCCTAATTGGTCCTACAACAAATTATGTTTCGATGTAAATTAATTAGGCAATGATACAAAATATCTTAGATTCCCATCCCCTCCTGCCCAGATTTTTTTCAGGACCATCAATCAATTATATTTTGATTTTGTTCATTAAGGTTATTTGCTTCAGAATCAGCAGCATTTTTCACCTTAAATGAAAAAAAAAAATTCTCACCCGTCATGAATTTTTCAATTAGATGTGAATCTTGGATTTTTTTTAAATGGCTTTTATATTATAACAGGCACCATCATAGCTATAGTACATATATAAATATCACATTTTGTCTGTTTTTTTAATAATGTCTAAGTATCTTAACCAAATTATAATGTTTGCTTAATCTACTTTCATAATGACTGCTCACTGCAAAGAAAGATGTTAGCAAACAATGTAAAACATAGTCAATCGGCGAATCATAAAAAATGACTTCTCTACATCCAAAAGTGCTTTGTTTATCAGTGTAAAATTGGAATTGTATTTTTAGTTAAGAAAAAAAATGTAATAAAATTTGTTTACAATCCATTTTAGTCATGAAAGGGGAGGTGTTCATAAAAAATCTACTGCTTTTTGTTTGAAATATGCCCTTAAGAGGTGGGAGGCTTTCCAAATTTAATTAACAAAAGGGAAGTAATTCTTTTTGAAAAAATTGACATTGATGGGTATTACAAGACTTTCTGATTAGGAATAAAAGTACCTGGTAATTTTGTGGGAGTTCATCAATATACATGTACAGTGTGGGAGGCTCACTCGCAAACTAAATAATATCTGAAGCACTCTATGCATTAAAAGTTTGTGAGAGAAAGCTGGCCTTTACTCATCAATAATAAACTAATCCAAAATTACTTTTTAATATTTGGCAGGGTTGCTTTTTAATTTTAAAAAATATTATCTCCCCTTAAAATCCTTGTTTGAACAGTACAACTGTATTACTGTAAGCCAACTTATTTTCGCGGCTACTTTATTTCGCATTTGGTCCCTCCTGGTGAAGTTCGCAGAGATTAATTTTCGCGATTTTCTATTTCTGTTAATGCTTTTATATAATGATATGAACTAGTCGCGACGATTTATTTCGCAATATTTTCACCCACGCGAAAGTCGCGAAAATAAGTTGGTTTACAGTACCTATGTGTCAAAATCAAAATGGGAATTTAACTTCTTTGGGGTTGTCTTAGATACATAGGCTTTTTTCCAAAGTCTTATTGGTGTCCTAGAGCAATAAATAAATGTTTATAAGGCATAACTAATTAAAAGAAAACAGCATTTTCTTAGGGAAAAGCGTTGAATTCTCTTATCAGGGCATTTTACCTAATAAGCCAGTGAAGCATTCACTATTTTACTATATATCTAAGTAACTTCAACTTTAACTTATTCATTCATTTTTCAAGATATATTATAAAACTTTGAACATACATTTTTGACATCAATATTAACAATATCATATCCGAATTTTAAGAAGATAGTTAAATTTAAAATATAGATTTTTTGCATAGATTAATAGTTTCTTATACAAGACCATATAAAAGATAAGGGATATCTTCCACGAGTGTGAGAAATTCCATCTTTTCCCGAGTGTATCGAGCAACTTCAAGACGGCCCCTAGCACCTGTTTGAGCGGTATTCATTGCTAATTGCTGAGCAACGCTACATCCATGTCTTTTTATCCTTTGATCCATGGATGCAGGATCGTCAACAAACATAAGCTTAACTGGCAAAGTGTTCTTACAATCGCTGTCATCAATTTCCCAACAAAAAGACTAGTAGCGGACGATCACAACATTTAAACAACCACAGGGCACTCATCGAGCCAATTGTAAAAAAACTTGGCATAATAAAATCATGAGACGTGGGCACAATAAACAGGTGGTCAGAAAAACAATTTTGAATTACAAAAAAATTAAAAAGCCAAAATTTGAAAGAATAATAGTGCATTCATATGAGAAATTCTCTCAAAAACAGGTACACCATAACTGTAATGTATATAGAGCATACATCTCTCTCACGGGGAATCTTTTTACCGACTCCAAATAAATGCATTTCATTGGGAACTTAATATCATGGTTTTAGCGAACTACGAAATCAACGAAAATTGGAACCCCACGAATAATTGTACTTTCACAGTATCCCTCGCAGAGTGGGGTATAACAGAGAAACAAGGTTGCAAATAACCCCACAAACAATTAATTACAATGTACCTTAAAACTATTTCTTCTTCCATGTAGTAACAAGAGAAGATGCTGTCCATGGCTGTAACAAAACAAAATCTCAATTAATGTGCAGCTGAAAATATGTCTGATTCCTCAATTACAGAAATAGATGTATGGGGAAGGGGGTCAGAAGGCACTTTAGTTTAAATCTGATGGGTTGTGGGCATATTGGATACTTGCACTGAAGGAACAATTAGACAAGGGAATTAAAATTTTATACAATTATTTCTGGAACAGCCTTCAAACATATTTAAATAAGAGAAAATGTGTCCATGGGACACGGATGCCCCTGCCAGAGAGTAATTAGCAAACAGGATGTGTATGTGTGACGGACTTAAAATTGGAGGCATGGTACAACTCGTCATACCAAAGCATCAGACCAGTATCAAATCATTGCTACATACACAAGCTGAGAAATCTTTTGTGGAATACTTTCGGACATACATACATGTGGACAAGGGTACAACTTAATGCCCCATTGCCTTACGGCAGGGCATAAAAACAAATCTAATGCACTTACATATCTCTGCCTAGTTTCATTCATTATAAGAAGTATACCAAACAAGAAATTGTACCCAATGTCATCCCAAGAAAACCCTACTAGACAATAGCAGGTTTGTACATCAACTTCTTGTTTAGAGGATGTATACAAATATGAAAGTGCTTCCACCAGCAAGAGATGAAAAAAATATGACCAAAAAAGGATTCAATGTTGCATTATTTTTTGTAGCCAAGCCCATATTTGGAAACAATAAGTCAGACAGGATTGACAATACAAGGATAGGTATAACTAATTTGTAGAAACCCACCATTGAATTTGAAATCAATCCTTTTAGGCCATAATAAAAAATAACGTAGACTCTCATCCCCAACCACCCAAGATTTTTTTTCACCCACCTCAAAAAAATTATATTCTTAGCATAAAAATATTGAGTTTTCATCTTTCTGTTTTTTAAGTAGTTGATATTACATGTAACTTATGATGTCAAATCCATTTGCTGTCTCCCCCTTTTTGTGCAACTTTTCCAAATTAATAGAAAATCCAAAGAATGATTTTATCACATATTGTCTATTCACAGACAAAGATTCCATAAATGTATCTCGTGGGATTATGAAATTTCTCCTTTCTCAAAATAGATAAATTTGCATAAATTAAAAAGTTAACTCTTTAGTGTAGAGAAATGTCATAGTTGTAAAAAACAGTTTTGTAAACTTATCTGATACTTAAACATACAGTTCACACCTGTTTACTCATCCTAGCTCTTATCCGTATTCCAGCCATAAAGTATCCTTGATCCTCCATATTTTAAGAATTTTCCTCGTATATAAAACAAGGACTGACAGAAAATTAACTTCTTTCGTGTGAATCTCTATGTTTGACTTAGCAATTTTGCTCTACTTCATTGTTTTTACAGAGACCTATATCAATTGTGCACTTACAAGCATATTGTTTATCTATCGGAAGCTTCTCTTTAACACTGACCACCAAATTCTGGAATTAGGTATGTTTTATTCTCATGTTTATGAATAATTCGTATATTTGTAGAGCATATTTTTGCTTGAAAATCTGTAGAAAATACAGAAAATCTGTAGTGGTAAGTACACCTGGATCTGACAACTTTTGCCCCTGTCACCATCATTATAGGATATATGGATATATATTAACAAGAGGCTCTCAAGAGCTTGTATCGCTCACCTGGGCCATGGCTGACACAATAAGCCAAAATAATCCCAGTGTCTAAGGGTCTCATTTTGAAGTTTGTTGATAGACATTGATATATATGATCCAAAATTAAACTATTTTCCCCATTGGCAGCTATTTTTGATGGGGCGTAGACCGACTGTAACCTTTCTTGAAGAAGGCCATCTAAGGATCATTGTGCCTCACTTTGGTTCCAATTAGCCTAGTATTTTCAGAGGAGATCTTTGAATGATTTCCCATGTGGTCCAAGGTTAAACAATGTTCCCGGCTGACTGCCATCTTGGATGCTATGCCGACATTCCGGACATATTTTATGAATGGGACCAAGTAAGGACCATTGTGATCAAGTATAATTCCAATTGGCCATGTACTTTCAGAGGAGAAGATCTTTGAATATGTTTCCCTATAGGGTCCAATGTTAAAATCATGTTCTCCACTGGTGGCCATCTTGGATATGATGTGGACTTGCTGAACACATTTTTTAAAAGAGGCCACCTAAGGACCATTGTGACTACCATATTTTCTGGTAAATAAGCCACTATTTTTTTCTTCCCACGGCTGCTCCTCGGCTTATACAGAGGTGCAGCTAATGTATGGCAAAAGCTAGTCACAGAGCCTGTCAGATCTTTTTTCTTGTTGTTAAAAGTAGTGAAAACAACCAATTGACATGTGTTTTGTTCATAGTTTGTAGATATTTTATCAATTAAAATATTGATTGTTGTGTGCACTCAATAAAAGTTTATAGAGATGGTATTTGTTATTTTTTTATTCCCGTGAGGCCATGTTACTTTTTTGTTTACATGAAGTTTGGTTTCTAAATGGCCCAGTATTTTCATAGAAAATTTTTGCAATATAATCTAATTTTCGACAAAGTTCCTGCTGTCAGCCATTTTGGATGACATGCCGACTTGCCGGAAACAATTTCTATATGAAACCACCAAGGACTATTGTGACTAAGTTTGGTTCCAATTGCTGCAGTGGTTTCAGAGAAGAAGACCTTTGAATGCTTTCCCATAGGGTCCAATGTTAAAACCGTGTTCCCCGCTAGCAGCCATCTTGGATATGATATGGACTTGCCATACATTTTTTAAAAAGGGGTCACCTAAGGACCATTGTGACCAAGTTTGGTTCCAATTGGCCCAGTAGTTTCAAAGGAGAAGATCTTTGAATATAGGGTCCATTTTTCGACAAAGATCCCACAGCTGGCGGCCATCTTGGATGGCATGTTGACTTGCCAGACACATTTTTTAAAAGGGGACCACCTAAGGACTATTGTGACCAAGTTTGGTTCCAATTGACCCAGCAGTTTCAGAAAAGAAGATGTTAAAATGAAAAGTTTAGGACAGAGAGACCTCAGACACAGTGATGGCAAGAGCTCACCATGGCATAGCCAGGACAGTTCTTAAGTCCATGCAGACTGACTACTTTATTGCTGTATGGGTGTTATATTTCGCAGGGTATGAATTTTCCCACTATTCGCGAAAATTTTTACCCATTAATATTTTACCGTTGACTTCAATATAAATGAACATACGACTAACTTAAATACCGTGAATATAATAACCCTGCCAATAAATCCAACACTGAAAACCACGAAAATTTCGTGAATATAAAGCCCTATACAGTAACTACCCAGGAAAAATAAGTTTGGTTTCAATTGACCCAGTGATTTCAGAGGAGAAGATCTTTGAATGAAAAGTTTACAACAGAAGGACGGACCACAGACTGACCCCGGTTACGGAAAAAGGGCTGCAACTCTGAGACAGATTTTACGATTTTACGATTTTCTTCAAAATTGCAGGCAGTTAGATCTTGGCATTCTGAACAATTTTATCCCCATGTCAGATTTTTGATGTCTACAACAATTTTTGAGTTATTTGCCATAAACAGCAATTCACCACTATATTCTATTTTTGGTAACAGCCGCCATGTTGTTTAGTCCTCAGCCTAACCGAACACATTTTATAAACTACACACCCTGGTGATGACCCAGGCCAAGTTTGAATTAAATTTGCCCAGTGGTTTCAGGGGAGAAGATTTTTGAAAAAAAGTTTACAATGGACAGACGGACGGACGATTGATGCTAATTGATGGCAAAACATAGGTAATCAAGGATTACAAAGTTTGCCTCGTTATGGCACGTTGTCGCAGCAACCAAATTTTGCCTAGATGCTGACATAGTATCAAAATTGCATGCATATGCAAGGTTACCTGAACCAACAATGTACAGTTACTGAGCATTATGAACTCAGATGAATGCTGAGCTACCATCACAGATGCATGCACATGCACATGCAAGATGATCCTACCATGTACAGTCCCTGACTTGGCCAAATTTTGCCTGGATACTGACCTACCATCAAAGATGCCTGCATGTGCAAGATTAGATGATCCTACCATGTACAGTGACTGAGATATCAACTTGGATGTAAACTCAAATGTAAGTCAGTCAAGTGGAAAATGTAGGTCAAAGTGACCTAATTTTGCCTGGATGCTGACCTACCATCAGAGATGCATGCATGTGCAAGGTTAGATGATCCTACCATGTACAGTGACTGAGAAATTAATTCGGACGTTAACTTGAATGTGAGTCAGTCAAGCGACAAATGAAGGTCAAAGTGATCAAATTTTGCCTGGATGCTGAATTAACATCAGAGATGCATGCATGTGCAAGGTTAGATGATCCTACCATGTACAGTGACCGAGATATGAACTTGGACGTAAACTTGAATGTAAGTCAGTCAAGCAACAAATGTAGGTCAAAGTGATCAAATTTTGCCTGGATGCTGAATTAACATCAGAGATGCATGCATGTGCAAGGTTAGATGATCCTACCATGAACAGTGACCGAGATCTGAACTCGGACCCAAACTTAAATGTAAGTCAGTCAAGCGGAAAATGTAGGTCAAAGTGACCTAATTTTGATTGGATGCTGACCTACCATCAGAGATGCATGCATGTGCAAGGTTAGATGATTTTATCATGTACAGTGACTGAGATCTGAACTTGGACATAAACTTGAATGTAAGTCAGTCAAGCAGAAAATGTAGGTCAAAGTGACCTAATTTTGCCTGGATGCTGACCTACCATCAGAGATACATGCATGGGCAAGGTTAGATGACAGTACCATGTACAATGACCAAGATCTGAACTCGGAAATAAACTTGAATGTAAGTCACTCAAGTGGAAAATGTAGGTCAAAGTGACCTAATTTTGGCATTATTTTGCCTGGATGCTGACTTACCATCAGAGATGCATGCATGTGCAAGGTTGAAAGATCCTACTATGTACAGTGACCAAGATATGAACTCGGACATAAACTTGGAATGCAAGTCGTCAAGCAGAAAATGTAGGTCAAAGTGACCTAATTTTGCCTGGATGCTGACCTACCATCAGAGAAACATGCACATGTACAGTTACATGATCATACTATGTATAGTTACTGAGTCATGTACTTGGATGTAAATTTAAATGCAAGCCACTCAAGCGGAAAATATAGGTCAGAGAGACCTAATTTTCTCGGAGGCTGTTAGACAGCCCAAAATGCACCTGCATGCAAAGTTTGGTGACCCTACCCTGAATAGTTACCAAGATATACCCAAATGCGGATGCGGATGAAGACGTGGACGTGGGGGGTACTCCAATAGTCCCCCTCAACTTCGTTGAGGCGAACTAAAATCATTTAATTTTACTTACGGACTTAATTCAACTTCTAGATAGTCATTGTTGTCATTCAGGAAAAAAGCTTCGGCAACTGAAAAACATATAACGTAATATCTATATTGTTATAGTAATTATGAAAATTTCTGGAATATTGTTAAAATAAGCCATTAAATTTGGATGCATGTTTTCCATTAAGCAAATGAAATTCATATACAGACAAACTGATATTGTGCATTAACTTCACCGTTATAAATGCTGTGCATTTATTATATGGGAACATTGGAAACCATGACGACTAGCCATATGAAAATCTCCAATAAATAAATGAACGCCACAACCAACTTTACGCTGAAATAGACAACTTCATAATATGTTTTGTGCACAAAAACATCAGTAAAATTTATGAAATGGCGGTTGTTGTCTTGTACACCATAGGTACGCCCCAATCATTAAATGTCATATTAGAATCAAAACTAGAGCTTTCGCCGAATGGCAGCAAGGTATACCCCCCGCTTATTAAACCCTGAATCAATAAGGCAGTGTAAATTTAAGTGTGTGAGGACCCAATACAGTTGTGGACACAGTACAAATGTGGGCACAATACAAGTATGGACAAAATGATATACCTCACCCTTTTTTCTGAAAATATTAAAGACAAATTATCTCCCCTTCCAAATTTCAGACAGCAACCATGTTCCCCCATCCACATCTTCAGCTGGTGAACTAATACTGTGTAACATTTCATCAAAATCCAAGCAGAGGTTTAGGAGAATATGCGCTGACAAGGATCACCCCTCCCCTTTTTTTCTGAAAATATTCAAAGACAAATTATCTCCCCTTCAAAATTTCGGGCACCAGCTATATAACTTCATTATATCTTCAGATGGTGAACTACAACTGTAAAACATTTCATCAAAATCCAAGAAGCCATTTACGAGAACATGCCCTGACAAGGTTCGCCTCCCCCCCTCCTTTTCCAGAAAATATTCAAAGACAAATTATCTCCCCTTCAAAATTTCGGGCAGCAACCAAATTACTTCATGCACATCTTCAGATGTTGTACTACAACTGTGAAGCATTTCATCAAAATCGAAGCTGCCGTTTAGGAGAACATGCGCTGACAAGCTTTTGCCTCCCCCCATTTTTCCAGAAAATATTCAAGGACAAATTATCTCCCCTTCAAAATTTCGGGCAGCAACCTTATTACTTCATGCACATCTCAGATGGTGTACTACAACTGTGTAACATTTCATCAAAATCGAAGCAGCCGTTTAGGAGAACATGCGCTGACAAGCTTTCGCCTCCCCCCATTTTTCCAGAAAATATTCAAGGACAAATTATCTCCCCTTCAAAATTTCGGGCAGCAACCTTATTACTTCATGCACATCTCAGATGGTGTACTACAACTGTGTAACATTTCATCAAAATCCAAGCAGCCGTTTAGGATAACATACGCTGACATGGACAGACAGAATGACAGATGGACTGACAGGGTTATTCCTATATACCCCCAAACTTTGTGGTGGTTTGTAGTTGATTTACAGATGCCGGTGTCCATTAATGTCTTTTATTTTACACCTTGCTCCACTACGCTTCGCTCTTGGTAAAATATTAAGGAAAGTAATGGCCATGTAAATCTCCAACAAACCACCGTGCCCATGAATTGTTTCTTAATTATACTTAATAGTAGTATTTGAAAATTTGTTGTTCCATAAATCTGATTGGGCGAATATTTCCTCAATTGGCTACTGTCTGTATATGAAAAAAATAGGCAAAACAATTTATGCTCCGCCCACTTTGTTAACAGCACTAATGTACTAAAAAAATTCAGTGGCTACATTTTTTGCAATTTAAGGGATTTTTTCCAAGAAGTTATTTTCATTTTTCACATGTCCTTTCATTAAATGTATTATTCCTAGTGAATAACTGATAAAAAGAATGTTAAATTAGGATGTTTTGGTTCTGATACTTGGTAAATTGTCTCCATTAGTAATGGAGTCATCCACAAGGTGCTTCATCCATTATTTTGGACGACATTCAGTGTACTCTGTATCAGAAACAGAACTTCTATTACAATGTACTTTAATTTATCGGTAATTGGTATGAGTTTCCTTTCATCTGACAAAGCAAATATTTTTCAGTATTTGCTACTGTCCGAATATGAAAAAATATTGGCAAAAAGTATCTTAGGCCATGCCTACTTTGTCAATCAGAATCAATGAAACAAAGAAATATACATCGATCTATAGAGACTCTTACCAGATCGTACAAATTCTTTTACTAATCAACAGTCAATTTCATGATTTATTGAAAATTAACATTCATTTTCAAAATTTGTTCTACTGAATGATTTAGTTAATGACCGATACAAAGAATAATAGGAGAATTGTTTTTGATACAAGAAATATTGGCTCCAATAATGGACTCGCCCACAAGGGGCTCGTCCATTATTGTTCGCCAATATTTCTTGTATCAAAAACAAAACTTCTATTATTCTATATGTAATCATCTTCTAAGCCCTATATAGGTTTGAAATTCAATATGGGAACATAGAATTTTGATTTATACCTGGACATTTTTATCCATTTTTTTTTTCACAACAAGTTGGAGGTTAGTGTATTTAATTTGAAAATTTTGACTTCTGATGGTCACAAACTGATCTCATAATGTGTCATTGTAGCATTTTTGACCATCAAATCATCAATTCATACTTTTTAATTTTCAAATAAAAAACTGTTTTCTCCATCATGTCCATGTTAATGTAACCATCATAAAAGACTTTAAGAAACTGTTTAAGGTAGATAGACACTGTTGCGCTGCGCAATTTATTTGCACATTTGAAAAATAAAGAGTCAGATACGGGGTAGGTCTGATTTTTGGGCCGGAACAGTAATTTGACAGCTTTTCCTTTGTGACGTCATAGTTGACTGACGAATTTGAAACATCATATTTCATCTACTTTGCCGTGAATTAGCTCCCTTTACCCGTAAATAAAACTTTCCTTTCTTTTATATTGAAAATTATCTGTCCATATTTTCCCTGTGCAATCTTTGTAAATATAGGCAACAAAACGACTGAAAATGAATAAACTTTGATCTTGGTCCTAGAAAAAACAAGCATGGTGACCCAAACATTTTATTACAGATTTCAAGTAAGTAGGAGTGGAATTTCAGTTGTGTAGACTTACAGTAAAATCTCATGGATATTAATAATAGTGTCTATCTTACCTTAGGTAATGTTGTGAAAATACTACTGTATATGGTGCTGTAAATTTTCTATCATTAATATCTTAATCAATCAAAATTTTACCATTAATAAACTAGAGGTACTGTGGTCCACTGGGCCACAAATGAATAACTCCGCTAACCCTATATGATAAGAAGTTTAAATAACAGGCTGATCTTTAAAGTCAACTGCGTCTTTTAATGTTATTCAAACAAGAGGCTCTCAAGAGCCTGTATCGCTCACCTGGGCCATGGGTGACACATACAATCAAAAATAATAACACCAATGTTTAAAGGTCTCGATTTCAAGTCTGTTATTACACATAACCAACTGTCACCTCTAGTAAAGAAGACCATCTAAGAACCATTGTTCCAATTGACTATGTGGCTTAGAGAAGATCTTTGAATACCTTCCCATAGGGTCCAATGTTAAAACCAAGCTCCCCCGTTGGTGCCCATCTTGGATATGATGCGGACTTGCCAGACACATTTTTGAAAGGGGACCATGTAAGGACTATTTTGATCAAGTTTGGTTCCAACTGGCCAAGTAGTTTCAGAGCAGATGATCTTTAAACACATTTCCCCATAGGGTCCAATGTTTGAGTACGTTCCCTGCTGGCGGCCATCTTGGATATACAATGCGGACATGGCACACACATTTTAAGAAGGGGACCAACTAAGGACCATTGTGACCAAGTATAATTCCAATTGGCCAAGTACTTTCAAGTACTTTCAGAGGAGAAGCTCTTAGAATATGTTTCCCAATAGGGTCTAATGTTAAACTAAGTTTCCGCTGGCGGCCATGTTGGATGACATACAGACTTGCCGGACACATTTTCCAAAGGGGACCACCCAAGGACTATTCTAACCAAGTTTGGTTACAATTGGCTCTGCGTCTTCAGAGAGAAGATCTTTGAATACCTTCCCATAGGGTCCAATTGCTGGTGGCCATCTTGGACATGAAGCGGACATGCCGGACACATTTTTAAAGGGGGCTATGTTAGGACTATTGTGACCAAGTTTGGTTTCAATTGGCCAAGTAGTTTCAGAGCAGAAATCTTTAAATACATATCCCCATAGGGTCCAATGTTAAANCAACTTCTCACAAAGTTGGACAGATCATATAAAATTCATTAACAATCTACCTTATGGAAATAAAGGGTTTCTCCAAGCACAGTATGATATGACCACAACATGCTGACCACTGAATTTTGAACAAGTGTCGTTTAAAGTGAATGTGGACACAGTTAAGAACTTGACGCAGTCATCAGATGGGGACAATAAGGAGATGGACATAAACCAGGGAACATAAAACTTAGCTCTTTTGGTCCCTTAAAGGTGTCTGCGGGGTATTAATTCCCTATTAAAGAATTTTGTGAAATTTTCTGTGTTGAGAAATAACTGTTTTATTTTTTAAAATATAAAATAAAATTTGGGGGTCACCGTTCATTTAATCGCAAAAACTTTAATGGAAAATTTAAGGATTTTATATCGAAATGATAGGGACAATGACTGTATGAACGGATAACTTTAAAAATCTATTATAGATTTAGATCATATTCTTCATGTATTTTTAAATCATTATATTGTTTACATATATAAAATAAAAATTATGGATTACCATTAAAATAAAAAAAATAAATCAAGAAAGGTTAATTTTGCTAGTGATATCTATATAATAAAATTCTTTTACAAAATTATCTCCCTTGTTTCATTTCTGTGTTCCTTAATTCCACCACCAGGTTTCCAGCTCGCGCATTTTAGTGCATCTTTTGTGATGAAAATGTTGTAAAAGGGATAAGGTTCAAAGAATTTTAAACACTTTTGAACTTTCTTTAAATTTAATAATTATTTTGTTAACTTCCTAAGTGTATGAAACCTAAATGAACAAACATGGTGGAATAATACAACAGAGGCACCTTAAGCTCCAAAATGGAAAGAGCTATGTAAAATCTGCTGAGATACTAATGAAAACTTACACCAATGGCAATCCAAAAAAAAGAGGCATCAAAATCCGATTAAAAAATAAAGATTTTACATTTTTTAGAAAATTGCAATCTTGGCCCCTTTGCCCCCTTAAAGCATGGAAACGGCAAGGGATATGCGCAATCGGCTCACATACTACTAAAAGCTTACAAGATTTACTAATATGCCCCTTTTTGGCTCTTTAAAAAAAAACTGTGGGGACACAATAACCAAAACCAACCACAGCCTTCCTTTTGTGCCAAGGAACATCGTGTTAAAATTTCATAGGGATTGATCAACTGGAACTAAAGTTTTTGGCAAAAAAAAGTGTCTACAGACAAGGACAACGAAAACGACAGCCCAATACCATTATACAACTTAATTTTGTGGTCGTATATAAAAGACAAACACAATTCTTGTCCAGGCCAAAAAGTAGGTACATGTTTATTGAACGAAATAGAAAAGAAATGTCTGCTTTTACGAGACATTTGTATGTTGAAATATGTGATAATAAAAGACAATGGAAGAAAGAAACCTTACTATCAGAGAATTTGAAAAGATTTTTTTCATGTCAGACATTCGGACTGACAAACTCCAAAAGTTTGTCAGTCCAAGCCACCATTTTGCTGGCCCGAAGTATTATTGCTGTGACAAAATCAGAAAATTCGTGTCAGACTTCGGACTGACAGGCCATCAAATCTTGTCAGTCCGGCATGATTTTTGTCAGCCAAATCCTTCGAACTGACACATTTCAATAACTCCGTACTATGAAATTATAAATTGTTATCCTGCATATTTTGAGCCATCATTTTAAAAGACAGGAATCAAATTATTTAGACTGGTATTTTCTTCCTCTCTTTCTCTGAAATAATGGGGGATCAATGGGGGGTTACCTCCCTTTACATTCAAAAAAAATTTTGGCAGCACCCCTCCTACACAAAACAGCTTTACAACCCCCCCATCCCTACCCAGACCATGTAAAGGGGGACTAGAGAAAGAAAGCAGGCATTGTGTGTGGGCAAGCCCATTTATATGACATGGGCCATACACAATCCCTTTCCTATGATAGAGAATGAAATATGTCTAAAACTTCTGATACCTGATAAACTATAATCTTATCTATTTCACTTTCGTATCAATGATAACTTCGTTAATTGTTATTTTGGGTGTCAAGTCTTTTTTCTGGCGCTTCATCGCGTTTTAGATTTCCCTTCCTGGTCAGCAGTTGGTTTTCGTCAACATTTTAATCAATTAAATCGATAACAAAAAATATCTTAGTTCATTTTTGAAAGCATGTAAATAGGATGCATGTGAAGATGATGCATAAGCAACCCCCATCATCAGATCAGGAGCAATATTCTATGCATAGTCCCAGCATGTTGTTCACGTATTCATCGTCTAGCAAATTATCTAACGGTACCGGGTTGTTTCGCTCCTATTACCCGTTCGCTCTGGGTTATTTCGGGCCGGGTTGTTTCGCGCTGAAAAGTGGGTCGTTTTGCTCCGATAATGAAAGGTAATATAATGCGTAATTGGCTATTATTTTTATGTAGGATTTACTTTTGAATTTAATTAATGAAAATACTGAACGATGATTTCAAACCATACATCCTAATTTAATAATTAATAAAGTAATTAAATAGTTTCAGACACAACCATTAATTCGTTAAAAGGTTTTATAACTGAGTAATGATTAATCATTCTTTGATCTATCAGAATATGATTAAATAATTAATCAGTGTATTTACATTATAATTAGCGCTTGTATTCATGTACTCCTTGAGAAAATTTGATATTAATAAAAACCTTTTACATTTTAGGGAAATTCTTTGATCTTGCGTGTGAGAGAGAGGGTAAATGATGGTTGTGTGTTGTAGTGCAACCTGAGTGCTCTTAGTCAAGATTCAAAATATAACAAAGTGAAAAAAACGTTAGAAAAAAATACACTGTGAAAAAAAAAACAAAAAAAAACAAAATGGCATTTTGTTATCAGTCTCGGAGTTAGCTGTCCAGGAAAGCAATTTAATTTGACAAAAACTCACTTTATCATGCAACACGTGTTTTTCTCCATTCTGCTTAGTTCTTGGTCTCTGTCTCACTACATATATCACCAAGTGCGTCTAACGGAGTGAAGTAAAAAAAATGTCTGCATAGATCATACCGCCTATGCGTCTTTGAATGTACTTGAATGTTACCTAATTAACTATTTAAACTGTAGGTTTTTTGATATTCTTTGTGTTTCAGCAGTTTAAGAAAAATATAGAAGAAAAAAATAATCCAATGCAACCAAAAACCATAAAAATAACATAATAAAAGAAACTCTGAAAGATTCGCCCATTTTCGGTACTCCCAAAACAGATTCTGATCAAATACATAAAGGCAACAGTTTAAAAAAAAACCAATTTATAAAAGTGGAGCGAAACGACCCAGGGCGAACGGGAATTGGCGCGAACGCACCCAGGGCGAAAGGGAATAGGAGCGAAACAACCCAGGGTGCGAACGGGATTCGGCGCGAAACGACTCGGATTCTATGTAACTACAGTCTTTTTGTTTAGCAATATGACCAAAACACACGTTTGGCACAACATTAGTGGCCATTTAGTGTGAAATTATGTGTTAGCAAACTTCAGGTGATGGTTTCTGACTTACCGCCACGCAGAAAAAGGGAGGTAAAAACGTAAAAACATAAATTAATGATTTCAATCCCGGTTCCATATCTCGACAATACTAATACCCAAAACTATACACAGAAAAAAATCATGACTTTCATTACAAAAAAAA